>JADRCH010000032.1:4248752-4411005 GCA_019843965.1 Rhynchomys soricoides | reverse complement strand
GGGACACATTAGCTCAGAAAAGTAAATAATCTAAACAGTGAAGCTAAAACCTCTTTCAATAACCATGACTTGAAAGTTGATGATTTAGAGTTATGCATGGTGGTGGTCCATGTCTTTAATCTTGACACTTGGGAGGCAGAGGCAGGTGGACCTCTGTGAATCTGAGGCCATCCTGATCTACATGGAGTTCTAGGACAACCAAAACTACATAGTGAGATCCTGTCTAAACAAGCAAACAGACAAATTAATGAATATATGAAAGAATAAAAGTTGATAACTTAAATTGATATTACTGAAAAATCTGTTGCATTTTATTGAAAGATTCTTTTCATAATTTTGCATAAAATTACATTTCATATCTGGATAAATCTGCATTATCCAAACTAATTTTTCTAGAAATGCATGCAAATATACTATGCTGTCCTCCACTATGGAGGAAAAAATATTGCTGATACTGTGTTCATTACAAATTATTAATATTATTGTCAATATAAAACACATTCATTACTAAGAAGAAAATAAGAGCTGTGGAGATAATTCATAGGGCACAGTGCTTGAAATTCAGGCATGAGAACCAGTATTCACATCCTTAGCATCCCTGTAAATTCAAGTGACATGTGGTAGCCTTCTGATAAGGAAGGACAAGAAGCAGGGACAAGAGATCCTCTGATTAAGCTGGCTAGTAAGACTAGCTGAGTAGGCAGATGAGATGCAGGTTCAAGAAAAGGCCTTGTAGCAAAATATAAGGAGGAGAGCATCCTAAGGAGACCCAGATATTGAGCTCTGACTTGCGTAGGCACAAGCACATATATCCTCCACATGTGCATTTATACACACATCACCATGGAGACCTGCACACATATTCATGCACATCAAATACAAATATTCATGCAAAAATAGGTATATACAGCACACACCCACTCATTTCCAGTCTCTTCATGGTAATAAATTGATCTACCGCATGCTCCATCTAATTAGCATACCTGAAAATCATATGAGATTCCACATTTATTAATGTGCATATACACATAGAAGCTTTCATGTATGTATACCTAATTTATTATTTTTATGAAATAAGCATAACTAGACATGCTGTTTTCATCTTGCCTGGTTTGCCAAATAATTTCCAAGTTTGCTAATGATTATAAGTCACCTGTACTAGCAGTTAAAATAATATTTTACTTATTCGGAGATGGACAGAGCAGTAGTCCCAGGGTTTATTGTAAAACACAATATCTCAGAAAACATCTGCACAGACTTTTCAAGCAGCAGTTGAAGAGCTTTGCAGGACCATTTCCTAACAGCAGAAATAAGCAGTTAATGGATGTGAACATTTTGACTTTTGAGAAATGCAGTTAAGTGACTCTCTGAAGCAGATTTTATTCATCTTTGCACCTTTTCAATATAGTTGGCTAAAATCATTGTGCTATTGCCATCAGGACTTAATATTTATTTAATTGTGACTGGTATTGAGTTTGGGCAATTTAATTTTCCATTTTAGGAAAATTTTTTAATCACATCTACTTTCTGTAGCTGGCTTTTGTTAAGTATAAATGTAAGACCTCTTAGTAAAGCGTGGTTTCTCCTTCACTTCTGTATTTTATGCAGATGGCAAATTGTCTTCTCAAATTAGACCTTTTAAATTTATTTATGGTACTGTGGCAACATGAAACAAGGTCTCCTAAGGATCAGTGTAATCTTACAGTGATGTTTATATTTATTAGCTAACAGAGAGGACAGAAATATTATGAATAACATAAATTACTAAGATGCAATTATGATAAAACTGTTATCCATTTACTGTTTTTACTTCTTAGCAAGGATGGATAAATCAGTAACACATACAGAGAAAAACACCATGCCTATGCTCTGAGAAAGCCAGATTCTAGAATCAAGGAAAACTATTGACATTGCATACCATATGTGTATTATATACCTTAATGCATGCTTTGAATTTTGTCATTTTTACACCGATAACATTTTAAAAGTTGAAATTACAGAAAGTAAACAAGAAAGTTGCTCCTTTGAAAACTAACAGGTAACCCTCAGGGTAGAAAATTTGAACACATGTGTCTGTTGTAAGCAGTATCTCTCTAATTGGAGCTAAGGCTGGCTCAAAAAGAAGGAAACTGATCCTGGTCCTGGAAACCTAGCCAGCTCCCCAGGGCTAGTAAAATCATCAGTCTCTGAGGAAAGCCTACAATGGCCATGTTACTTAAACAGCATTATCCCTAAATACATTCTAAATATTTGTCCTTACATCCACTGATAATTGTAGTCTTTGCCTCTCATTAAGGAAAGTCTCTTCAAACACAGTCCACTACAGTACACCACAAATGAATAAAAATGCAAATCTGAGGGCCCTATTTGTAAGTTACATTTACAATACAACTCCTACACCTAAGTCTCAAGGATCAGTAGGGAAAGAATTGTGTGTGTGTGTGTGTGTGTGTGTGTGTGTGTGAGAGAGAGAGAGAGAGAGAGAGAGAGAGAGACAGAGAGAGAGACACAGAGAGAGAGACACAGAGAGAGAGAGAGATCATAAAAGATAAGAGTCAGTGGAATAGGAAGTTTGCTGTGGGAACCTGTCTCCTAAGAATACCATTAGGTGCACCCAAAGTCTCATCAACACATCTGCCTAAAGCTGAGCTTAACTCAGATGACACCACTAGATATGCCAACATAGAAACATGGATGAGTAAAAGAAGATTAGGTCTCTATCCTACACAGAACAACAGACACTTATGGAATGCTGAGAGAGGGAGAATAGTCTTTCCCAGGAAGAGAACACCAATTAGTTATCCAATACTTAATAGTCAGTTCTAAAACATACGTACAAGTACTATTACATAGACTGAGTGGGATATATTTACACATTTAGAGATATATGTGTATATATACATACAAGTAAATAATAAAATAATTTTAAAACCTGAGAGGGTCTGTCATCATCTTAGTTAATTTATATAAAGCAATCAACAATAATCGAAGCCAAAACAGCATCAAATGTCTTTAGTTTATACATCTGTGATGATTATAGACTGTAGAAATGCATGAAAATTTCTTAGAAAACTACAAACTGACCTTTGTCCAAAATGAATATTGTTGTCTTTCTCCATTTAAATCATGAAGCAAACATGTCAAAATAGCAAGCTTAGATAATGAAATGGTATTTTATAGACATTAAATGATTATTTTCTTCTAACTGATTGACATGTTTACTAATAAAGCTAATTAATTTCAGTACTTATAATTTAATCTTTAAACAGTTCATGCATAAAGGCTATAAACATTCAAAATAAACTATGCTTAAATCTTATTTAAAGTCTTGGTTTCAAAGGAATCTTCTTTAATAACAGGTTTTCAGACGTATGAGACTTTTATTCATAATATTTATACATTATCAAATGTATCAAACTGCTAAATAATCATTACCAACTAACAAATACACTTAAGATGTGGAAATATTTGGGTGCAGTGCTCTCAAAGAGAGGACAATGTGGTGGTTTGAATAAAAGATGTTCCATATAGGCTCTGGTATTTGAATGCTTCATCTTCAGCAGTTAGTGGTTTTACTTGTAGAGGATTAGTTTTGGTTACCATTCTGGAAAGAATATGTCATGGGGGGCAGGCTGTGGCAGTACATAACTTAGCCCTACTTCCAGTTCACTCCGTGCTTTATATTCATGGTTAAGTATGTATGATCTCAGCTTCCTTCTCCAGGACTTGTGCCTCCTTGATGTCATGTTTTTCTGTCATGACTGACTTTTTGTCCCTCTGGAGACTTACACCAGTATAAACTCCTTTTGCTATAGTCACAGTATTTAATCATGGCAACAGAACACTAATATGTATTTATAACTTGGATTTTTTTATAATTTGCAAACCATAGGTAAATAATGGAAATAGTTAGCCAGGGACTATTTTAGGAATAAAAGTAATTGTTAGAAATTAGAATATTGTAGACACATGAAAAAATCTGGAAAGGGTAGAAAAAGATTAAAGGGTATAATTTCCTTTTCTGTCAGAGTAAATGGGTTAAGAACATTGTTATTTGTACAAAGGAGTCAATATACTTCGAACCAGACTGCCACAGCCACATACAAGACATTCCTCTTAAAACAGACCAGCTTTAACATGTTTTTTTCAAATTAGAATTTCATTGAAAAAAACTAAGTTACTTGATAAGATGGTGAAAGTAGGTATTGGAAATGATTAACAGAAAATACTGTTCTTGTAAAGGACAGAAGCTCAGTTCCTGTCATCCATGAGCAACTTACAGCTTTCTTTAACTCCAGCTTTATTAGATTTGATGCCTTCCTGTCTACTGTGGATACTTGAATTCATATAGCATATACATACATAAATAAAAATAAACCTTAAAGAGACCATGGATAAAAATGGAGTTTTTATTCATACTATAGAAAAGGGTATAGAATTTGTAGAAAGTGGTATCCAATTTAACAATGAACAAGATATTTAAAATGGTGAAATAGTTGAGTATAGCACCACAAACAAAATATGTTAAATAATGAACAGAGATAGAAGCATAATACACAAATTATATGTCAGAGAGATCTGAACAATTAGAATATGATGATGATATAGAAAGTAGACAAAAAAAAAAAAAACCTTGTTGAACATAAAGACAATATAGAGACTCACAACTACTCAAAGAGCTGAGAATAAGGGGATGTTGAGCTTTTAGCCCTCAATGTGACAACTATATTAACTTGCAACCTTCCAAGGCTTGGAGAACGTCATGAGAGAAAGAGACTGAAAAATCTTAAGAGCCAACGGGTTAGGGGAATGCTGCGAAATGATGTCTTCTGGACAAGGTGTGGTCATCTTACTCATGAATTCTAAGCAACTATAGTTAACTGCACAAAGTCAAGTCAGCCAGGATTCCAGGATGCATGCAGAAGAAGCTTATGAGTCCCCACCCTTAGCTGAGTAGATACTGGTCATAGGGAGAGCCATTCTACTTTGATGATGATGATACCTTTAGGCTACTTATGCTTCAATGGATGGCTACATATCCATGCATACACAGTCAATATTAACTGGACTTAGAAAATTTTTGTTAAAAAAAGGAGGAGGAAAAAGAAGAGGAGGTGGAGGAAAGGAGATCAATGGTGGAAGATGGACAGGAGGAGGGAAGGAGGAGAATGAGGACAAGCACAAACAGGAGGAGGAAGAGGAGGAGGAGAAGGAAGAGATGGATAAGAGAGGAGGATATGTTGTGTGGGATCTCAGGAGGGTTGGAGGGCAGAGAGAGGGGTAGATGTGATACTGTTTAATTGCATACATATATAAAATTCTCAAATTATATATATATAGTTTTAAAAGAAAATGGGCATTCTCAAAGTAGGAAAATCCAACAAACAGAATAAAAAATATGGTTTTGAAGAAGGACCAAAACAACAACAAAATATCATTTAAATAATAGTACTGAACATGTGAAATAAAAATAAACTCAAACCACATTTTTATTGAAATACAAGTATGCATTGTGTTTCTGCTAGTATTGATAATATTTATTTTGGGATCAAACTTCAAAAATTATGGTAAAATTTTTCAGAAGAACAAGCACTTAAAAGACAGAGAAAAATAAGTTGTGTTCAAACTTCTCCATGTAAATGTTCTAAGCTATAACCTGAAATTTTTCAAAGTTTATTATTAAAGTTTATAAAAGTAAGTATAATTCAATCCTTTTGTCTAATTTCCAATGACATTTTCATTTGGCATCTGGCAAAAAGAAAACTTTTCTACAAACAAATACAGCCTTAAGGAAATGTTGAATTTGGTTTTCCTTGGGAAGGAGTTAGCTACATACTAGTGAAATTCAGTTAAGATAAATGAAATTAACAAGGTTAATACCCTGCTGGGTAAATGAAGTAGGAGACATTGAACCCATCTAAATGCAAGACTTATACAAAATGGTAAGGAACTTATAATCAATTGGCATGCGGATACTAATTAAGAAATCCTAAAAGCTAAGAAAGAAGGAGGGAAAGTGACAACTTCCCTGGCTTTCAGAGGAATCAGAAGAACCAGTTAAGCTTTAAAACAGATATATGCAGTTTAAATTGATTAGAATGGTTATAACACTTAATGCTTTTAACTTTAAAATTTATGAGCATTTAAAACTTCCTAGAATAAAAAGCATTTATCAAAGCTTCACTGAAAATTATTACGCTTCCATTAAAATCAAGTAAAATTGACTTGGTTTCTTTAAAATTTGTTTTAAAAATAAAATCTTAAGGTTTTAACTCTGGAAGGCATGGATTAAAAGTTGCTTAGCATGAAGGTTCTTGTCATCAAACCTGGTGATTTGCATTCAGTCCCGGAGCGCTACAAGTGGAAAGGAATATCTGACTCCCCACTCTGTTTTCTGACCTCCTCAGCTGCACCATGTATCCCTGTCTCCCAGACAGAAATTGGAATTTAAAAATGTAATATTTACAGATGCAAAAAAAATTTAATAGTATTTACGCATTCATATGAGAACTCGGAGATGCTACTAAGTGATTGCCCTCTGAATTAATACTCAGTCAAAGCAGGAGTAACAGGGCTATCTTTATGGCTGTTTTATTAACTAAAGAGCATCTGTACTAGCCACTGTTGACTAATTACCAGATGTAGGATCAGGTTTTCTTTGAGTACACATCTTCTGATTGGAGGTAAATGTTTTCCATCCAGAACAATCACAATAGAGCATATTTCTATAATATGCATTTTCTTTAAATAAGAACATGATGCTAATTTGTTTGCAAAACAGTCCAACTTCAGGTATATAGAGTGGATGTTGTGTATCATTTCAAAGCTATATTTCCTTCCTTTATAAATTTCCATATGTTATTTTCAACAAATTAATTATGTCATTTCCAAAAACATTACACACAGCTTACTGTAAAAACCACATTTAGTTTTCTACATCATACGTTTCTTCAAATGGTTGAATTCAAATAATGCATGTCACCTCCCCAAACAGACTGGGAACAAATCCATGTGACTCTAAAAAGTGAGAAGTTCTTCAGACAGCAAGAGTGATCTGCAGACAGGACCATCAACTGTATGCATCTCAGCAAATCCTACTTCTTAAGAAGTCAGATAGGGAAATACTTTAGAGAGACCCCATGACCATACTGACAGACCACTGTGCATACAGTCTGGCGTCATTCTTATACATTAATTGTTTGTTTTGTTTGTTATGCATGCTATATATGTATAACTACCCATTATCTGGATAGAACATACAGTATGAGTATACCTATTTTATATGAAGAGATGCATACAGACAAGCTTGACATTGTGGTTGTCAAAATCAGAGATGGTGATATAATGACATAAGGAATATCATTATTTAATACAGTTTTAATACTTATCTTATTAATTTTTTACAATATATCAAATATTAGCATATGTTTCTTACTAGTGGATTGTAACTCACTCCCTATGCAATTAAAAGTAAACAAACTCTAAAATACAGAACAGAAATGGAATGGGAAGAAAAATCAGTTTGTGTCTGTAGAGGGTATCAGGGAAAAGTTTTCAACATCTCATTGGCAAAGGCTGTTCCTTTCCTCCTTCCAGAAGAATTCTTAGTACCACAGCCTTTGTTCTATGAAGTCTGTGTGTTCTGTTAGAATAGTGAATTCTCCTTATTAAAGTCAATGTTCAGTTTGTAAACAGTAGCTGGGCATCTCATATGACAAGTCACTGAGAAGTATCAGAAAAAGAAGAGCAACTGTTAGTCTCAAGAAAGGAAAGCCAGCCTTCATTTTCCAGTCTGGCTGAAGCCTTCGACCAACAAAACAGCAAGAATTCCAGCAAAATTAATGACTGCTTGAGACTTTTCTCCCACCAGGCAGTGATGGCATATGCCTTTAATCCCAGCACTTGGGAGGCAGAGGCAGGAGGATTTCTGAGTTTGAGGCCAGCCTGGTCTACAGAGTGAGTTCCAAGATAGTCAGGTCTACACAGAGAAACCCTGTCTCGAAAAAACAAACAAACAAACAAACAAACAAACAAAAAGACTTTTCTCCCTCCCCAGCTATGAACCTGTGATTTTCTAGGACTTCAACTACAAAATTCTTGTCAGGAAAGGATATGTCCCAAACCCTTGCACAAGCATAGTAGTCCCTGGCTTCATCTCCTCAGATTACAATGTGGTTTCACTTTAGGCAGATCCTGAACCTTCTTGTAATCCCCATTGATCAGAAGAAAAAGAACAGAAAAATAAAGCATTAATAGCAACCTTTTAAGATGAAACTTGAGAGCCACCCAAATGCTAAGATTCTACCTGAAGTATACTATGCTTCCTCAGACTGTCCCCTAGGGAACCCCACATCCATGCTCTTTTGGAGTGTCATATTTTCTTTTCATAAACATCATGTCTATCTTAAATGTCTTTATTTATTTGTTCTGCTTCACACTGTCAATGCCTAAAATTCTTTTCAGCCTTAAAGCCATAAATCTGGGTCTGGTTGGAATCTGGGTGCCTAAAACATTAAAGGAGCTTTTCAGAATACTGATGGCAGATATTGTGGAGCTGTGTCTCTGTTGCCTCAGTATTGAAAGGAGAACCTTTTCAGGACTTCACATTGAACAGATAGACACACACACACACACATACACACACACACACACACACACACACACACACACACACCCTAACCTGGTGGTTCATCTTATTTCTAGATTCTAGTTATGTGAGCTGAAGTCCATTTATGTATAAAGGTGGGCTAAGGATAACTAAAACATCTTTATTGGTATACTATTTGTCCATCTAAAGCATCAACCCTTTTTGTAAACAATATTCTAGAACTGAATCTGTGCCTGTGCATCCTCAGTATCCACAGTCTTTATAACAGAGTAAAATGCTCATGACATTGAAAGTTTGCCCTGATCATTTACTAATATTATTAAGTTACTAAACTGAGTTGGTCCTCAGTGTGAACTTCATAACTCCATCATTCTGCTTCAACTGGCACTTGCTAGGAAAATGAATAAATTCAAGTTTATAGTTAGAAATCTTTCTAGAAAATAACAAACATAAAGCACAAAGAATAACTAGCAATTAAAAGTTTGTTATTATTACAGAAGTCAATCCCATTCTAAAAGAACTTTACAAAAACCACAGTGGATAAACTGGAGAAAGAGTTTCTAGATAGTAATCTAATTCAAGTTTGCTGTTTAAATTTTTTTCAATATACGTGAACCAGAGAATATTTCTTGACCACTTAACTACTCCAAAGTATAAACTGTTGACTATCTTCATTTATAAAAACACAGATATATAAAATGTGATGGTTAATTTTAAGTGGCAACTTATATATAAACTAGAATCACTTGAGGAGAGACCCTGAATGAGGAACTAACTGTTCAGATACTCTTGGTCAGAGTTGTATTCATGAAGAATTATCTTGGTTATTGGTTAATGTAAGAGGACCCATCCTGCTGTGGATGGGATCTTACCCTGATCTTCCTATGTCAAATAACCTAATTTAGGATAGGCATGTCCAGAGACAAACCTAATCTAGATGCTCCCTCAGAGACATGTTCAATGGCTTCTTTCCTGGGTAATTCTAGATTCTGCCAAGGTGAAAGCAAGCAATAGAAATCATCATATTTATTAATCCCAATTAATTTGGTATGTTGTAAACAAAGCTGCATTCATACCACTTCTTACTAAGAATGAATAATTTATTATAGTTTATTATTAGGAGTGAAAGAATTCTGACTATGTGTGAGACATTCCTAGCTGACTCTGTTTCTCTATTTCCAAACCATCCATGTCACTTTCAGCTATATACAGAATAGACTTGAGAAATGATAAGACCAACATGGGTTGTGTTTTCACCACTGTAGGGGAAAACTTTTAAAAGATGCTGTACTGGGGAATGGAGAGATGGCTTGGTACATAGGAGAACCTGCTGTTCTTGCATAGAATCTGAGTTCAGTTGCAAGATCCCATATTAGATGGCCCACAATAGCTGTAACAACAGATCCATGATTTCAGACTCTGTCTTCTCTCTTATGCAAGCACATTTACATATGTAACACACACACATGGACATAGCAACACATAGACACATACAAATATGTACATGCACATATACATACAAACATGTATATGCACACATATACACACAAAAATAAATATAAAATAATTCTTAACAAAATAAACCATGATTGTGTTAATAAAGATAGATGTACTAAATATGTTTGATTAGTAACTGAGTGACAGTAAACTTCAAGGGCCAGTTCCAGCCTTGCCTCAGACCTTGCATATCATCTGGCTTCTTAAGCCTAAAAAATTTTCATAAAGTCCATTCTCATAATTTCATCATGAGACTAAAACTAACTCTTTTTACAAATGCAGTAAAAATTTATATATACTCCAAAGAAAGTTCAACCTTTCTTGCCTCCACCTCTGTTAAAGCTTCAAGGTTATCTTGCTGTTTGTGTTACCTTTGCCAGTGGGACCTAGACCTTCAGTTCCACTTGAGTTAGTGTCAAGAATGGCATAAGACTGATTTTGAGTATCTAGAGCAGATATGATGTCATGTGATGTAATGCTAGCTGGAACAATTGTTACAAGCTTTTTGTAAATCTAAATGTCCCATCAAAATCCTACAAGGCGGGTAGAAACTAAGGAAGAGAGCTTTTGTCCTCCTCCTCCTCCTCCTCCTCCTCCTCTTCCTCCTCCTCCTCCTTCTCCTTTTATTTTAACATTTATATATTTTTATTTGAAGCTTCTTAATGAAAAACTAATTTAATTTAAATTCAGATAGGAATGGAACGTGGACAACTTGGATAAGGCTTATAACATTTCCTAATATTTTTGTATTTCTATTATTCTTTTTTTTGGTTTTGTTTTGTTTTGTTTTTTTACAATATAGTCATTATTCTTCTCCTGGTCCATCCTCTGACTGGGTTTCATCCCATACTTGCTCTGCTGTCTCTAAGAGGATGTCTCATCCCCACCACCACCCAACCAGACCTCCCTGCTCCCTGGGGCCTCAAGTCTCTCAAAGGATAACTGCATATTCTCTAAGGCCAGACCAGGGAGTCCTCTGCTGTATACGTGTCGGGGACCTCATATCAGCTGGTGAATGCTACATGGTTGGTGACACAGGCCTGAGAGAATTTGGGGGTCCAGTTTAATTGAGACTGCTAGTCTTCCTATGGGATCGCCCTCCTCCTCAGATTCTTTCAGCTTTTCCCTAATTTAATCACAAGGGTCCCTGACTTCTGTCCATTGTTTGGGTGCAAGTATCTGTCTCTGAGTTTTTCAGGTGCTTGTTGGGCCTCTCGGAGGGCAGTCATGCTAGGCCTCTATCTGCAAGCACACCACAGCATCAGTAGCAGTCTCTGGACCTCGGGCTTCCCATTGAGCTAGAACACAACTTGGGCCAGTCACTTGACCTCCTTTACCTCAGGCTCTATTCCTTTTTTATCCTTGCAGTTCTTTTAGACAGGAACAATTCTGGGACAATTTTGACAGTGGGATGGCAACACCATCCCTCCACTTGTATTTCTACTGGAGGTGAACTCTACACGTTCCTTCTCCCCACTGTAGGGCATTTCATTGAAGGTCCCTCTCTTTGAGTCTTGAGAGTCTCTCACCTCCCAGGTCTCTGGTACATCCTAGAGGGACCCCCACCTCCTACCTCTTGAGGTTGCCTCTTTCCATTCTTTCTGCTGGTCTTCAGGGCTTCAATCCTGTCCCCCTCAATACCTGAGCATGTTCCCCCATCACCTCTTCCACCCAAGTTCCTCCCTCCCTCTGCCCCCTATGATTATTTTCTTTTCCCAAGTGGGATTGAGGTGTCCTCACTTGGGTGCTTTGACTTGTTAACCTTCTTGAGTTCTGTGGATTGTATCCTGGGTATTCTGTCCTTTTTTGGTTAATTTCCACTTATTTGGATTTTTTAAATAAACTTTTCTCTCAAACAACACATCTCCAAGCATAGGTTCCTCTTCCACAAATCCTCACAGCTCTTTTGCCACATTCTGTGTCCTCCAGATCCAACTCTCAGTCCCCACCCCTTCCCCATTTCCCTTCAGAAAAGAGAAGGCTCCCAAGAGACAACAAACAAACATGGCAAAACATGATATAGATACAAAGACAAGGCAAAGCCCTCATAACGAGGTTGGATAAGGTCACCCAATTGGAGGAAAATTGTCCCAAGATCAGGCAAAAGAATCAGAAACACATCAACTGTTTGAGGGCCAGTGATCTCCCTAAACTTAGAATTTTTTTTTTCTGAGTCAAATAACAGGAAAAGCAGGGTGAAGGTGAAATGAGCTTTCCTGAAAGAGCCATAGATAGTATTTTTCTAACCTCAGATTGATGAGGACCCAGCAATGTGGTCATATTTAACTGTAAAAAATACTGGAAAATACAGTCTCTCTTGTTCATAGAGAATAATGCATAAATTTGGGATTTAAAAAAAAGTAAGTCATATAGTCTTTAATAGAATCAATTTTAGAGGTCCTTTTAACCACCTGAATATGCATTTACTATTATGATTGTCTTACTGATATTTCTGTATAAATGAGAAAAATCTAAATTAAGAAATTAATTCATATGTTAAAAATGCTATTTAATGTCAACATGGGAATTCTTTTGTGTACATAATAGTGCAATTACAAGATAAGGTGACTTGTAATTTTCACATGCTTTAAGTACTTTAGAGTATTACAGAGTTTGTTTCTTAAAGCCAGTCACATATTTATGGGAAAAATACCAGGGCAATCTCAATTTGCATTATTGTTTCAAAAGTAAAAACCATCCACAACAAGCAGTCAGAATCTCAACAAAGTTGAGTACCAAGAGTGTAGGGAAGCATAAGGTTACCCCAGGAATAAGGGAGCATGCAGTTACCTCAGGAAGAAGGGACCATGAGGTTACTCCCAGGTTCTGAATAGACAGGAAAAAAGACTTGATATAATTAAAGAGAAATAATTTATTCAAATCACAAATTCTTGCTGAAATATTAGTAAATGTTTGGTTTTACCATATGGAAAATGAAAGTATTATAAATTATTATTTAATATAGTTACAAATGACCTGGGTACAAGAAAATGGATTCCATAAGCAGATGGCTCATTATTCTGGCTGTGCACAACATATAATAAATTACTGTGAATCAGATTCAGACACAGAACAGCATTTGAATTCAGAAACCACTTTACTTTAGAATAACTTACTCGGTTACTCATCCTCAAAGAATGTACCATGAACTCCCAATAAATATTGGATATACTAGAGGATGAAAATTTGGGAAAACGTCCTTACCACTGGATAACTTTCTGGTAAGTAGACTCAAATTCATAATATAACCACACACACACACACACACACACACACACACACACGCACACACACACACACACAGGTGTAAGTATAGTTAAATTAACTCCCTTAATAGGAAAGAGATGAAAAGAGGTAAGAAAAATAAGATGCTAGGGGAGTGAATTGGCAAAATGACCCGAATGACAAACAGCAATCAAGAGGAACTTAGACTTGGGGAAAGGTTCTAAGGCAGGGTAGAAGAGAAGGAGAGCAGATCGGTAAGAAAAAAGTCAGCTTTAATATACTTTGCTTCAAATGCAATTATGGTATGTACTATTAAATGTTCTAATCTTTTAAGAATTACCAAGCTATCCACACACATGCTAGTAAAATGTCTGATAGGTTAGGAGTGCTTAAAGCTCTTACTGAAGGTCTGAGATAGGTTCCCAGTACCCATGTAGAACAGCTAACCACCACCTGTATCTCAAACTTCAGGGAGTTACAACACCTTCTCTGGTCTTTGTGGTTACTGCACTCATGTGCATATAACCAAACATAGACACATATACATAACTCCAGTAAAATATATTATTAATATAATGCAAAAATATAAACAAAAGACTTAAAGGTTCAACAATAATTCACTAAGAACAGAGCATCTGTGCTGCCCTGGAGGGACTAGAAAAGGATTCAACTTCAATGTGAAGACAGAAATTATATATATAATATATATGATATATATATTATATATATTCAGAATTATATATATATAATTTCTGTCATATATATATGACAGAACATATATATATATTCTGATTATGTAACTAAGTGAAGAAGATTGCAAAAGAAACAGAATAGCAGAGGTAAACTATAAATGTTTCAAAACCAATATGGGGGAACTCTTAGTTTCAGAATGCCAAACTTCATATGACTGCACACATATATATGACATGTACATATACTCACAAAGCCACATATATGCTCATATAAATAAATGTTGTGAATTCTTAAAAACTATTAAAGTTTAAAAAAAAATTACTCAACTTTACATCTTGTAGAAACATGAAAGGCAGCCTGGTTCTTGGCTGAGCTAAGGTTAGAAACCTTGGTGACTCTAAAGGGACACCAGGTGTTTTGCCTGGTTCCTGGGCACCAGGCTCCTGGCAGGAGGCCACAGCCCTCCATAGATTTGAGGCCATCAGTCATGTAAGGGCAACAACCTAAGTTCCTTCACAGGTAGAGGACATGAGCACAGGACACATAACCTCAAGACAGATCTCCATTTTAATGAGGTATCTAAAGGTTTGAAGGGCTTAGCCAATTAAGCTTTCCTTCCCAGACACTCCTCCATGCAAAAGGTATTTAACATCAGGGTCCCCCCTGAGAAGTGGGGTATGGTTTTACTCATCCATTTTCTACCATGACAATAAATTCCTTAAAACCATGGACTGTTCCCTGGACCTCAGACTGCCCTTCCCAGCCATGGAGCTGTGTCCAGCGGCTTCCCCATAACCCAACACCCACCTGGCACCAGCACAGGGTAAGAGAAGTCAAACTTCCTAAGTCTCACCTCTCTGAGATGCCCAAGTCCTGTGGCAGGAGCCGACACAGAACCCATTAACCCCACACATCTGACTTTAAACATGTGTTATATTTTATTCTTTTTTCAGAAAAGACTGTCAACAGCTTCAGTCTCAGCGGTGGTTTAAATGAAACAGTTTCCCATAGGCTCTTGCTCAGTGTGCTTGATCTCCATTTGGTGGAGCTGTTTGGAAAGGCCTAGGAGGTGTGGACTTATTGGTGAAAGTGGTTTAGTTGAGGATGATTTTGTGCTGTACTGTGAATTCTCAGTTCTCAGCTTCCAGTTCCATCTACCATGTCACCTGATGCCATGTGGTCCCCACTCACACAAATACATCTTTCAACAAACCGACTTAGTCAGGGTTTATCACAGCAATAATTAAGTAATGTATACTGTTTTCATGGTGCAGTATATATCACAAGTCTTTGTCCTCATCTGAGAAAAATATCGGCATTTTTGTATCACTCCTACATTAGGAGATCCCTCATTATTTCCAAGACCTTGTGCCTGAAAGAAAGAAAAGAAAAGAAAACAGAAAACCTCTATCATATCTCAGGTAGGATAATTTCTTGGGTTTTGCCTTAATTTGATTTATTTTCTGAATTTCATATGTATGAATATCCCTCAAATAATTTATTGACCGGTGGAGGCCAAGATAAGCCATACTCTAAGTTACTCTGTACTCTCAAACATCAATGGCTTCCAGCTGTGCCTTGCTTCAATTAGTTCTACATTACAAAAAATCAGATTGTCTAATTTTGATTATAATTACTGGAGTTGAATGACCCTGTGGCTTATTTTTGTAGGAATTCAATGATCACCTCTCCAACTTGAGTCATGAGTCATCAGCTTATAAATAGCATATTCATGCAAATAAATAGTGCCACTTATACTCTTATTTAGGTCAATAAGTAATACATATATACATGAGCATCAGAAATTATAGGTTGATGAATTTATAGAATATATCATACAAATAAAGAATGCAACCTCCTTACCTGGATTAAATTAAAATACCTCCACATAGCATGAGACTTGTTGGTAACCAAACACTCACTAACAAACCATCCTGTGCATGTATAATGGGTTAAGTAGACCATGAATGGTTTTTTTTTTTGAAAAAAAAAATTAATTAATTGATTAATTCATGTATTCACTTTACATCCCTCTCACTGCTCCTCCAACCAGTCACTCCTTCCAGCAATCCTTCCCTCATTTTCCTTTCTCTTCTCCTCTGAGTGTGTGTGTGGCCCCTGGTTAGCCCCTCATACAGGCACTTCAAGTCTCTGTGAGGTTAGGTGCTTCCTCAACCACTGAGGCCAGGCAAGTCACCCTAGTTAGAACATATGTGTAAAGGCAAAAACTTTTTGGATAGTCCCATTCCTGGTGTTCAGGACCCATATGAAGACCAAGTTGCACATCTGCTACAGATACATGGGGAGGCCTAGGTCCAGCCCATGTATGTTGCTTGGTTGGTGGATCAGACACTGAGAATCACAAGGGTCCAGGTTAGTTGACTCTGTTGGTCTTCCTGTGGAGTTCCTATCCCCTTTGGGGCCTGCAATTCTTCCTCATGTTCTTCTGTAAGAGTCCCCAAGCTCCATCAACTATTTGGTTGTGGGTGTTTGTATCTGTCTGAGTCAGCTGCATGGTGGAGCCTCTCAGAGGACTACTTCCCCCTGCCTGCAAGCATAACACAGTATCATTAATAGTGTTAGGGACTGGTGCTTGTCCATGGGATGGGTTTCAAGTTAGACTGGTTATTGGTTGGCTATTCCCTATTTCTGCTCTATCTCACTGAGCTGCTGAGAATGCCCACACACTATCTGGTACCTTTGCATTTGTTCTCCGGTCTGCTCAGATTTCTTCTTCCAGAAACCTAGGTCTATCATTCTTTTATCTCCTCTCCCTTCAGTCAAATGCTGCTTTCTTATGGAAGTCTTCAGTGGTTGTCATGTTTATAATGTCATCCCCATGACACTCCTCAAGGTCGTTTTTGTTCTCCTTTTTTATCCACTGCCCTCCACAGTACTGGCTCTCCTGAATCTAAGCATTATTTTGCTTATTTTATATTCATCCCTGTAAATGCAAATTCCATATCGAGAGGAAATGCTGACTGTTCACATAATACTCCAAATACTTATCAAATAGTTCTTTAATAGGAAAAAATGGGGAAAAGGAAAAAAAGGTGAATATAAGTCTATTCATGAAATACATGTTTAAATTTGTAATGGCTTATCAGATTCAGACTCATATTCGATATCCACACATGCTCTGTAAGGAGAGCAGGCTAGTCATTGTATACACCTTGCAATAACTGATTAAATGTATTACTTTATTGTACAGTAAAGGGGTAGAAGACAGAGGTTGTTTGTTTATTGGGACCTGGGTACTTCTATGATCATAAAGATATTCTTCTTACATCATTAGAACAAATACAAAATAATTTTATATTACCCTTTTCTATTTTATATTTTTACTTAAAGAACATTTGTAAATTACAAATTTAGTTTGTTATTTGCTGATTTTGGTTCCTCTTTCAATTTCATTCCTTCCTAGTGAGCTCTGGACTCAGAGACAGATCTTCAAAAAACTTCATAGGACCATATCCTCTGAACCAGACTATGTTTCTCCCTACCACTGTCTTCAGTCATGTGTTGGTCCTACAGATTCAAGCTCAGCCTTGTTCATACCAACATTAGCATCATGATAGACAATAACCCTATCCTTTTTGCTGCCTTGAGATGCAATAATTAAGTGTATATAAACACTATCATAGAGTGTCAACTTGTTCATGTAGACAGAGGGATCTACAGTGTGATTTAGTACCCCAGACATAGTTTATATCTCAGATGAATATGTATTACATGTTTTTCCTTTAGTCTTATAAATGTAACCCCAAAATGAATCTTGGATATTATTAACTATATAGTGTCCATTTTCTAGAAAGATGAATATAGATTATTGCAACTGTCCCTAAGCTGTATTTTACTAATATGGTTTGTGTATTATCTCATTTTTATACCTGTCCGAATGATTATCACTAACAAAACACATACTAACAAATGCTGGTGAAGAGGTTGATATGAAGATATTTTGTATCAAGTGAATATGAATGTAAATGAATACTGCTATTTCTGTAGTCTAGACATAGGTATCCATCAATGCACTAAAACTTGATCTACTGTATAAGCCAGCTATACCCCACCTCCCCAGGAAGTATACTCAGAGAAAGCCAAGTCAGAACCTTATTGTGTTCCTTCACTTAGAAGCCTTTGCAGCACTGTTTCTAATAGCCACATTCTGGAAGTAACCTACATGTCAATCATCAAAAAAATGGATAAATGGAACATGTGATATACACACAAAGAAATTTATTCAGCCATAAAGAAGAAACCATTAATGGAATTTTTAGGAAAATTGCATGACTGGGATACCACATATTAAGCAAATAAAACATGTGCAAAATTAGTATAATTTCTATCACATGCAGTATTTAGATTTTATGAATTATGTGCCTAAGTTATGTACAACTCCTCTGCATACATTTATGGAAACATATGTAAATTATATATTAACTACATATTTAATGTCAGCAAATGTGCCTTATAGGTTTCTACATGAAGTATTTATAATTTCTCATAAAAATATAAAATATTAATTATAATTTCCCATAAAGATGTACAATATTTTCATGTGCTATATTGCATGATCATGGTAGCTGGGCCATCTGGACAATGGGAAAGGAGTAGTATGTGGGAAGAAGTAGGCAAAGTACACAAAATAGACAAATGGAAATGTCTTTATGATTCTCATCACTGTGACAATATAGAGACATCAGTAAAGCTTTCTGAAAGTTTTACCCACAAAAAGATAAGTTTGTTGACATGCTTTAGAAGAGGTCTCAATCATACACACTGCTTATAAACCAACTGTTTTCTAACTAAATGTAGCTATGCTACATATACAATGTTATTTAATAGGACATGAATGCAATTGGTACTCTTAGCCACAAAAGTCAGTCATACACATTCTATTAGATACAGCACAGGTTATGCAGTCATATTTGTTCTAATAGGTCCAGCACACACTCTCCAGTTAATTCCATAACTATCGATTAAAATTAGAGTTTACACATGAGAGAAACAAGTGCAGAAAATGTATCTGACTTCTTTTAAATGTTGGTGTGCTCCAGACTAGAGCAAATGGCTTAGTAGTATAGAACACTTTTTGTTCTTGCAGAGACCCAAGTTCAGTAATCAGCACCCAAATCAGGCAGCTCAAAAATAACTGTGACTCCAGCTTCATGGAATCTGACATGTTCTTCTGGCCTTAATAAACACACACACACACACACACACACACACACACACACATATGGCATATACACACATTTAAAAATAAATCTTCAAATGCTGGCCAGCCACCAGCTGTGATTTAAGCTTAGTGTTTTGTCTTAAACTTAATGGTCAAATATTCCATTTTTGATAAGAAGTTGAATTAAATATATCTCCATTCCCAAATGCTTTCAGTCACCAGGACCAAAAGAGAGCTTCCTACTGCTTTGTGGTTGGCATATATGGTGCTGCCTGCTCACTCATATGTCTAGTAGGAGTTGGTAGTGTGTGTAGGATTACTCCACCCTCCACTCAGTCTTTCTTTGGCTTGGGATGGGTGCATGTTTATGTTTATCATAAAGAACCTTGGTTACCATAGGACATTTGAACCACTAGGACTTAAAATAAAAAACAACAACAGCAACAACAAAAAAACCAATGACTTAAAGGCTGAAGACTTGTGTAAAGTCAAACTCTTTGTAACACACATGTAAAGGCAATATAATAATTTATCTAGTCACCTTTTCACTAAGAAGTGGTGTGAAAATTATACAAATTCAGTGTCAACTCTAGTTTGGATTTCAACTTCTTACTTTCTCCTAAGCTGATTATATATAGTGCCACCAGGCCCCACTATACTGAACAAGAACAACCAGTTACTAGAGACGACCACTAGTCACCTACTATTGATTCCTAGTAACTGATGTGGTCACAAAGGACTGTATCAACACTATTTAGTAAGCCATCTTTCTAAACTTTGATTATCAACAGATAAGGCAAGCTAATCCTTCTCTAAAATTGTGCTATTATTTTGTGGTTGCACAATATGTGTGTATGGTATGGAGTTCCTATGTCATGCCACACATGTGTCAATGAGAATACAGCTTTGTAGGTTGGATTCTCTTTCCATCTTTACATTAGTTCCAGGAATAAAACTCAGGACACTGGATTTTCCGGTGAGTTCCTTTACTTGTTTCTATTTCTTATTGTCCCAATAATAAATTTTAAAAATAGCTTCATTTACAGTATGTTTATCAGGTAATGCTAACAATACAAACTGGAGTGTCCCTCGCTCTCTTATTCATTTATGGTCTGATTCCAATTGAACACATATAGGCAAAACAGAGAAGTAAAATATTACTTGATCAAGATAATTACTACAAGGAGTTTTCTTTATTCTTTAAAGTTGAATTCTTCATGGATCTCTAAAGGTTGCTTAACAGGTTAGAATACACATTGCTCTTCTAGAGAACTCGAGCTGATTTCCCAGAATCCAAGCCCAGTGATTCACAACTATATATAACTCCAGGTCTAAGGGATTCAACAGCCTCTTCTGGCCTTCATGAGTACCTATACTCACATGTGTATGCATGAAATGAAAAAAAATAAAGTCTTTTATTTAGAGTTGAGTTTTTCCAAATATTGGCCTTTTCAAAAATGTAGATTTATTATTTTTTCTTTTCTTTCAGAATAAAGTGAATGGATAGAGGAATTTATCAAAATCTTTGACATTTGGAAAAATTCTGTTTTCTGAATAAATGAAATATTCTATTATCTTAATATATCACAGGCCAAGCATGTCCTTACAACTGAGAAACAATTATAAATTACAGACCATGTGCCCATTCATTTTCCTAACTAGAAAAACTTCAAGAAGATGTCAAGGGTCAGCATGAATCTTACCGTTTTCCTCTCTTATTCTCCACAGCATGCTCTAGCCTTAGTCAGCCAGGAATTCAGGTTCCTCAAGAGTTTTCCAATACAATTTTAGTTCATTTATGGAGTCCGAGGAACTTATTGATAATCCTCTCACACATAAACACTACCAGCCCCTTGTACATATTTGATTAATCATTTTCCTTAAACAACCTTTCATGTTCTCTCTTTTACTATATTCTCAGTGGGTGCATGTGTGGGCCTGTTACTGAGGGTAGTAGTGCATGTATGTGCATGTGGAAACTAGAGGTCAACCTAAAGTGATTTCCTCAGTCACTTTCCACATTGGGTTTCAAGTCCAAGTATCCTCACAAGAACCAGGGGTTCACCACTTTGCCTAGGCTCCCTGGAGAGCATGCTCCATGGATTTGTCTGCAACAGCGTCTTCAGAACTGGCTTAAACATGGTCTGCCACATATGACCTTGTCATGGGTGTTGAGATTATCTTTAGACCCTCACACTTGCTGGGTAATGTCTATACCTGCTGAGCCATAATCCAAGTGTCGTTAGGGAGTTCTATGTCTTGTCTTTTATAATAAACCAAACAAGGCTACAAAAAAAGAAAGAAAGAAAGAAAGAAAGAAAGAAAGAAAGAAAGAAAGAACTTTGTATTTGTGCTCAATAAGAAGGATGTGGATAAGAAAATACACTTTCATTGTAACATGAGGCTGCTATCAGACACTGAAAACCAGCTGTCTTTATGATGTAGCTTAACGGAATTTCAAAATTTCAGCAATGTATCTAGAAAGGTTCAAGGCACAAGTACATTTTCAAGGTTTTCTTTCTTTCTTTTTTGGGATTACTTATATTGTGCATGTGGGCGAAGGTAAGCACAGAGGCCAGAGTAGGTCATGAGATAACTCTGGAGCTACAATTACAGATGGTTCTGAATGATCAGGCATGTATGGATCCTGAGAACTGAATACAGTCCCTATGCAAGGACACTGAGCCTTCTCTGGAGCATCCAAATAAATGTGTTTTAAGACCATGCTGCCCTGCTATATGATGAAACTAGTATCCTTTTCCTCAAATGACCATCTAAACATCTTTCTTTATATGAGAATGACTTTGAAGAGAAAGTCTTTCTTTGCCATATGATATTCTTGCCTAGGAAGTAGAATTCAACTAACAGTTGCTAGGAGACACATTTTGAATTTTCTTTGAGGAATAATGGAATCTGTGCCCTCTATCCCCAAATTTCTCTAACGACCAAAGGCATGTCTTCAACTCTTCTTAATCTATATTCTCACTGGGTACTCAAGAGACATTTATTGCTGCATAAAGAAATCAATCCTTTCTTAAAATGAACCTAAAATCTGTTTTAAACTCATGCTTTATGAACAATTGTACTATCTTCCTTGTGCAAGTACATGCCAAATTAATCTCTGGATTTTCTTTTCAAACTTCTGTGTGTATAATGCTTTAAAATGCTGTGGTAGTTGTCCTTGGGAATATATACTGTGACATTTTAATTTGCTCTGTTAAACAAATTTGTATAAAAGCATTGCTTGGAGGAACTAACAGGACTCAGGAAATTATTCTCTTCCATTTCACCAGAGATATAGGAACCCTACTTTAAAGAGTTTGCAAGTTATAGAACTATGCTGTTTCTGTATTGTATGTTTAATGTCAGAAGGATTCAGATGAGCTTTTGGAATAATAATTAGGGACAAAAACCGAAAACAAAAAACAACACACACACACACACACGTGCACACACACGTGAACACATACACGACACAGAAGCCATTCAAATTAGGATGTGACCATAGCATCCAGCAAACCATTCAATGTTTATGTCTTTTCTATGAGTAGATTATGCTAAGAGGTGCCAAGGGATTCATACCTCCAACAGGTATAGGTGGGGTGCTGTTACTTTAAATTGTCTTTCCCTCAAAGAGCAAAAATCATAAGCCAAAGTATTGTCATTATGATTCATTTATCAAGGATGATACATGGAAGATAGACTCCCAATCAATAATATTTAGTGTGTACTTTACTCATTTGGGCAAGCTTTCTGATGGACATATGGAGCAGAAAAGAAAATAAAAGGAGTCATGTCTTTTTTTGTTTGTTTGTTTGTTTTAAAATGCATGAGATAATTTCTCACATGTACAAACTTTCTCCCATCTCTGAATTACACACACAAATGGAACTGGAAAATCCATGTGTGTCTGAACACCACTGAATAGAGACTTTTGAATAGGTCTTGTTCCCTTATCCCTGCATGCTTTGAATTCACCATGCATGAAATTCTTACGAACAAAATATGCACAAAAGAAGCCAGCAAGATGGCTCAGCAGATACAGGCCTATGCTACCAAACCAGATGACCTGAGTTTGATCTCCAAAGCCTACAGGGTGGAAGAAGAGCACAGACTATGACAAGTTAACCTCCAACCTTTACATGCAGCATGTACATACCCACTCTCACATAGGCACATAGTAAAAATACTTTCAATGCACAAACATAACATAAACATACAGCTTTATAAGAAAATATTTAACATCTTCTCAACACTATTTTACACATAACTTACATATATACAATTCACTGTTAAAACTGAATCAATGGTACCATATCATACATACTGATAAGAATTACGTGATACAGTTTGAAAACATTATAGTACATAACCAGTGCTCAACAAATGACAGTTCATGACACTAAAGACAGAGCTAGCAATAACACTGATAACAGTTGTAATAATCAGTCCATGATTTCAAATAGTCTTTTATAGACAGACAACAAGAGCTGGCAAATGAACATAAACTATACTTAGGTTACCATTTATTATTTTCAGGATTCTCTGAAATAAATACAAACATGTGCTGTGAAACACACAAAAAATAAAAAAAAATATGATTTGATTATATTTCATAAAATCTTAAAAGAAAATATTCAGACTAAATCATATAAATAATACTTTATGAAGAACTTATTTTTGATTATCTGTAACAGGGCATTGTGGTTTAAATATAAGATGTCCTCCAAGTGCTCAGATGTTTGAATTCCTGGTCTCCAGCTGGTAGTCATATTTAGAAAGGTTGTGAAACATTTAGGAGGTGGTTTGACTCATGCAATCACGTTTCTGTAGGATGGCCTTAAGTTTTAATGGCCAGGACTTATTGTTTGTTCCATCTCTGCCTCCTGACTAAAGATGCAATGTGAACAATGTTCCAAATTTTATCCCTCCTAAATGGACCTCCCTCTATTACCTTACTACTTTTTAGGTATTTGGTTTCAGCAATGAGAAAAGTAAGTGATGCTCTAAGTATTGATTAGCACTACCTGGTCATCATATTTAGCTATCAGCCAGGTGGTGTATTATCATTTACTACATGTAGAATATTACTCAGAGTCACCTGCACTAGAATATAGGTCCCACTGACAGTAGAACATAATTTACATTGGATATAGAAATGGCAAGTTATGACAATTACCATTCAGTGAGTGAACAACAGACAATATTTTTTTAAAATGCAACCTCACCGCAGCATAATCAGTATGGCTACATGCCAACAACATTGTGTGTCACTACAATAACTCCAAGTGGATTTTCATCAAAATAGTCTTGAGTCCAGGATGATATTCCAACATGTAAGCTTAAACCACAAAACTGTGTATTCATATTCTCATTTTCTTGCCACCTGAAACCAATACAAGACGATGATTTATGTTTCCTTAAAATGAGAAAAACTAACTATTGGAAAATCATTGACTTCGCAAAGAATATTTTGATGCTGTGATGTTCTAAAGGTTCTATTTTCACCATATCAGATGGGATCCAAGAAAAGCATGCCAATACCATGTACCTTGAGCAAATCCACATACAGTGGTGAGGTCTTCAAATGTTGATGCTCTTCTATTGTCCACCACAAACATTTTACTTTAGAAATAGACTTATAGTAATATAACCACAGAATGTCAATGCTGTTCCCAGTTTTCAACTTTAACCTGGAAGTTCCTAGAAAATGTACTAACTTGCTTTAAAAAAAGAAAGCAAAATACCAGTGGACAAATCAACGTGTTAGATCATATATACTCGGTCTTCGGGTAGTATCAATAATGATGACCTCCTCTCCCTTTGTGCGTACACATGGTCAACATTGTTTAGAAGAAGAGATCTCACCTTTGTTCAAATTAAAAATAACAATTTTAACATCTTAAATAATTATGACAGCCACAGATATAAACTAGTTGGCATATGTGTCACTTACTACTAGAGTCTTACAACCCAATAATAATGATTAAATATCCAGTTTAAAATATGGTTAAAGTATCTGAACAGATATTTTTTCAAATGGACAACAAGCATCTGAAAAGCTATTTTAACCAGGCCTGGTATGTGTGTATACTTCTTTTAATCTCAGCATTTAAGAGACAGAGGCAGGTAGATTTCTGTGAATTTGAGATCAACCTGGACTACCTGGTCTACTTAGCAAACTCTAGGCCATGGCTACACAGTGAGTCTCTGTCTCAAAAAAATGCTGTTTGACATCATTAGTAATTATAAAATCAATTTCAAAACCAAAAAACATATCAGTAAACATACCTTAGAATGTCTACAATGAAAAAAAATATACAGAAAGTAATTCTAAATATTGATGAAGTGCTGAGAAGATAGAATCTTCGTATTTCACAAGAAATCTGTAAATGTATTATCCAGCTTGATAAACAAGTTAGCAATTCCTTAAAATGTTAAATATACAGATATACTCTAAGATTCTGTTTTGATGATTAATCTTCACAGTCAACTTGATTGGATTGGAATTAGAGTCTCCCAGTAGATCCACCACTAGTAGTATCTGCAAGAGGTTCCTGGAGAGGTTTGAATATGGAAGAGGGACTTATCCCCCTATAGTCCAGCATTCCTGGACTAAATAAAAAAGGAAAATAGATAAAGTCAAGTAAATACTAGGCTTAATCCTTCCCTGGTCCTTGATTATGGAAATTATGTGAAGAGCCACCTGAAGGTCACACTGCCATGTCTTTCTTCTCCACCAAGATAAATTGTATCCCTTTAAACCTTAAGCCAAATTAAATTTTTTTTTTTTGTTTTTTAAGTTGCCTTTGTCAGGTATTTTATCACACCAACATAAAAAGTAACTAATGTTCCAATAATTGTAATCCTAGGCATTTATCTTAGGGAAAAGTGTACAAATATAAGGGATGCAATAAAAAGGAATTAAAATGAAGGTTTCAGGTAAGTACGCAAATTGAAAATATTCATAGTATCAAAAAGTGGAAAAAACTAAATTTAATCAACTGATAAATGGTTTTACAATTATGTTGTGAATTGGTATACTACATAGAATATTATTTAAAGTATAAAAGCAATAACATCCTGTTATTCATAACATGAAAGGAAATGAAGGTCATTTTGCTAAACAAAATCAATTAAAACCATGAAGTCATATAGCACATACTCTCACACATTTTTAGGAAAAAAAAAAAAACAAACCAAGCCAAAATACCCCAAAACAATCAATTTCATGAGAATATTAAAAGTGGAACAGGGTAGTGGGAAGAAAAGGCAGAAAGAATTGATTGCCACAAAGCACAGTTAGGAGAAATGGAATCTGATTCAATAGCACAGAAGGGTAAAAGTGTTATGGGACACATCTCTAGTCTAGCACAGAATCCCTACTCCATGAATATGATTAATGGTTAAGCCAATTTAAGTGTTTGTTCTCTTGGTTTGATTATTGCATATTATATGAATGTATTGAATTTCTACAATATACCCCATTGAGATATAGAACTATTCCTTAATCAAAAAGAAAAATATAGTAGGATTTAAGTATTGATGCATGCTACAGATGTATCTATTCATATGCCAAAAGAACTTTGAAAATATTATGCTAAGTTAAACAAGCTACTCAGCCAAAAATTAGCTATGATTTTGTTTCTTAGAAATGTTCAGAATAAGAAGTCTACACAGTTAAATGGCAGAAATATCTTCTTTCATAAGGATGAATAGGTATCCCGTGGCATTCATTTTTGAGGTCTTTTTAATCATGTGAATGTCTGTAGCTGTGTGTGGGTATGTGCACATGAATGGACATGCTTTTGAAGGCCAGCAGAGGGAGCTGGATCCTCTGCAGCTGAAGTTACAGGCATTTGTGAGCTGCTAAGCATGGGTTCTGAGAATTGCACCTGAGTTTTCTACAAGAGCACCAAGCATTCTTAACCACAAAGTCATCTCTCCAACCTCCAACCTAGACATTTTCTTTACCTCTATGTCTTCAAGTGAACATTCAGATCACAATCATCTCTTGTCTGTTGTGAACAATCCTACAATAAGCACACCACTCCTACAACAATAGTCTTAATTGTATTACCTCTACACACAGGAGTGGGATTTCTGGACATCAAGAAATTTCTATTTGTATTTGTTTGGGAAACAACTAAACTTCTTCTCATAATAGCTATGTAAATTTACATTCCCAGCAATAAATAATTTCTGGTGTTCTATGTCCTGCCCAACACTTCTTACTCATGTCTTCTAGAAAACATCTACTATAAACTGTATGCAGAGACATATCACTGTTTTAAACTTGCAATTTTGTGGACGTTAACAAGCTATTTTTTATATATCTGGTAGCAATATGAATGGTTTGTGGAAAACTGTTTCTTCAGGCCTTGAGTCATTGTCTAATTGGATTTTTTATTGGCTTCTGGTGAGCTACTTGGGTTCTTTAGCTATTAGCTCCGTTAAAAGGCAGAATTTCAGTGTGGTGCTGATTAACTCAGAACCTCTTGCATGCTAGGCAAGAACTCTGCCACTAAACTATGTGCCTAGCCCAAGAAGACATTTTAAAACTGTAACTAAAACTTCCATGAGATTATTTCACAATGCCTGCAGGATCCATGGCTTAGAGTTTTAATTTTGAGGGTTTTTAATTCATATAGAAGTTGCTCTCAGAACTCAAGTTCCACTGTTTTATTATCCTAAGGAAGATTGGAAAGCTTTTGAAGAGTTTTGAGATGCAAACTATTTAACATTTTGATGTTATTTTCAAGTGCTTTAAGGTTACTGGTACAACAATGATGCCTTATCTGCCTTTTGTTCTTGAACAGTTTCTATAACAGGGAACAAATGTTAACAGGAGAGGGAGATGGAGACAGGGACAGAGAGAGAGAGAGATAGACACAGACAGAGACACAGATGATAGAGACAGGAAGTGAATAAGGGAATGACTCTTTGGGTACAAGTCAAGAGAAGTCAATTAATTACTCTTTTCTTGTGTGACCCATAACCATGACTGAAAATAACCTGAGTAAGAGTTATTTATTTTACGGCTTCAGCAGTATAGACTTTAATGTTGTTTGAAATTCAGGGCGTGACTGGATAGCCACCAGGGTGGTGGGAGAAGCAGGGCATGACAGCCAGAAGCAGAGAAGGAAAACAGGAAGTAGGATGAGGCTCTCAACCCTTAAAGTCCAAGCTCTGTGACATATTTCTTCTGTTGAATTTGAGCCTCCTCAAGGTTCCATGATTGTTCCAAACAGTGCCCCCAATCAAAGACCAAGAGATTAAATACAGGACTTTATGGAGGACATATCATATTCTAAACCACCACAGGAAGGTACAGAAAAATGTACATAGAATGTCTGTTGTTCTGTTCATGAAGATAGAGACCCAACATTTAACACCTGCTCAATAAACAGCTATGTCATGCCCAAAGTTCTTTAGATTTCCTGGGAGGGCACTTGCTTCTTAGTTATAACTTCTGAACTAAAACAGAGCACAGAGAAACTTTGAAGAAGGGGAAAGTTTTACTTTGTACTCAATAGAAACTAAAGATGCATAAGGCAGAGCCAAGCTGGGTTCCCTGCTGGATTTCTGTATGTCCATGAGGGAGTGTCTCAGGATAGCAAACCTCCTGATGAAGGTAGTGTATGTTCTAAATACCCCCCAGTGGTTGCCCAAAATTTCAGCTATTTTCAAGCATTACATATTGTGGCTTCCCCTATGCAAACATGGCATAACTGTAATGCCTTTAGCAGTTTGTATCTAAGCTGTTATCACAGTGTGACCATACTTTTGTAGTTTGGGGTTCAACAGCAAAAATAACCCAGTTTTCTTTTTACCCCTCTTTTGCCAATGCAGGGGTTATTTCTAAAATAATCTTGTCAACCGAAGAATATATATTTTTGTTTTGAAAACATCCATTTGTTTTATTTAAAAAGATTACTTTGCAATTCTTGGTACCTGAGCTACCAGAGTTAGAGCACTTCTGCCTTAGGGTCTGTGATATTTGAAAATCCCGCCATGATAGGACTTAGAATAAGCAATGAGGTAAGGTTTGCCTGTGAAAAATCATCTAGACACAATCTTTAGGATGGCCATAAAGAAATTTCTAGATCAGCTTCATTGAAATGTGATGACTCAACACGTCATGAATGGTATTGTCTTCAACATATAGGATCATAGTGCTTTTATGTGACTACAAGGAAAAGTATTACTGAATAGAAAGTGGGCTGTTTTACATATGTGACTTCTCTACCTCTGTGTCATGTAATTATGTAATTTATGGCTAATCACTAGTATTAAAATTCATAGGTCTTTCTTGCTTTTATTAATAAATACATGCATATTTATTACTATTTGTATTGTTATATAGTTCTAACATGTCTTCCATTAAAATTTTCAACTTGGCAGTAATTGTATGTCTAATCATAATAAGGCACCTCTAATAAAAATATTCATAGGATACAGTACTAATGAAACAATTATTTCCAAACCAAAATACAAATGTGATAAATTTTAGAATTCTTATATTAATATCATATAAATATTAATTTATTCCTAAAGGAAATTGAGATTTTAAATGTATGCTGACATATTTTGGAAAAGAGAAGCAGTATGTAAAAGCCTTATTACATTTCATTTATTTGTTCATTTTTTTGTTTTGTGTATGCAGGCATACACACACATGTGTCAGAGGGACATTCCACAGAACATAAATGGAAACCAGAGGATAACTTGTGACTATTGGTTCTCTCTGTTTATCAGATAGTTCTAGGAACTGAACCCATATCATCTGGGTTGGTAGCGGATGCCTTCAGCAGCTAAGCAATGTAGCCAGCTAAAGAAGGAAATATTTAAATAAGTAGATATAGCATCTGTTTCAGGAGGCAAACAGAATAGTATAGGTGGTAGACTGACAAATATTCCTAATATAAATCAAATGAGTATTAAACTATGAATAAAAGCAATATAAAAAAATCCAAAGAAATCATATTCACTTGAGATGGAATGACCAAACAAGACTTGATGAAATCAATGTTTATTTGATCTTCAGTCATATATATGTAAAATCCTCATCATATTGTTTTAAAAAATCCTGTGCTCTTATCCCAAATAGATTTTCTATTCTTCCAACATTTAAGAGTATCTCACACAGTTTAGGTTTATATTTAATAATCTAATTACTGGGAGAAGGACCTGGAAAATAAATTCAAAGTCAAAGTCAAATGACTCTAATAATAGATATAGAGGTAGAGGTAGAGGTATATCTGAAAAACAGTAGTTGCTATTTATTTACTAAGCATGAGAGATAACCAATAAAATCCTAGGGGGATTTTGTTTTTATTACTGAGTAATAATCTTCCTCATCTTGCCCACTTCTGTGCATAAGAACCAAATATAATAAACATGACAACAGCATAAAACAAATTATAAAAATGAAATACTGACCCTAATATGATTGAAAGCTGAGCTTACTTGAGCTAAGCCTGTAGAATATATGATCTCCCCTTTCAAGGAATGGTGCTCATTAAATCTTGCTTTGATTTACAATGTAAGAAACTTATCAAGACATGCTTCCCAATACATGCACTCAGTCATGGCTGAATGGCTCACTGATGTACTATATTCCCTCATGAACAACCCAATTCAACACCAGTGCTGGTGCCAGCTTTTGAACAGTGCAGTCCCTTGCTGACATTCTAGAGCAGTAGCTCTTAACAATTACCTGTCTTTATGACATCATATCCTGCCATTGTTCTTTCAATGAGAGATGTTCTCCCTTTAATCCATGCAACTGACAGAAATGTAAATGTCAGGCCATCCCACCAAACAAGAGGCCCGCTGAAGCTCATTACCAGAAACAAGCTCACGTCTATCTCCTTGTCTTATATTGTTTTTCCATAGTGCTTATTTCCAAGTCTTTGGAAAGATGCCATTCCTGTCTTTGATCTTCCAAAGAAATTCCTGCTGAGCAGAAACATCTCTTCCTTTTCATAATGTTGTGTCTTTAGGAGCTGGGAAGGATTGTTCAGGTGGTAAAGTGATTTCTTCACAAGCAGGAAGGAGGACCTGAGTTCAATCCCAAGTACCAATATAAAACACCAGGTAGGGTGGTATATGTTTGTAATTTTAGCACTGGGGAGCAGGAGCAAACAGATCCCCAGAGCCCTGACCAGCTAACCTAGGTCAGTTAATGAGTTCTAGGTTCAGTGAGAGACCCCATTTCAAAACAAAATGTGTGTGGTGCCTGAGGAATTACACACAAGATTATCTGTCATCTGGGCTCTATGATCACACACACACACACACACACACACACACATGCACACACACACATACACAGTAGTTAATAAACAAGCAAATTCACAAAATGTTATCTCCTTAGAAACTGAGTTAATACAATGTTATGTGCTATATAGATATTAAAACCTAAAAATGATTCAGTGTTATACTTTTCTTTTTAAAAATCAAGATATGGCAGCGTAAATGAAGGCAGCAAGGCCAGAAAACAAAAATTTAAAAAATCAGGCCATAGTGAAACCCATCACTTTGTGTACTATCCTAATCAATATATATGGCAGTCATCTTGACAAATTGGCATCCATGACAGCCATCTTGACAAATTGACATCCATGACTAAAAACCACTAAAAGATGCAAAGTGTTAAAATCTGGTCTAGACTGCTATTCTAGTCATGGTTTACCTACAGAGACTTCTGCTCCAGCCAGGGTCACTAAAACAGCCACTGTCTCTTGCTCCCCTTACCAGAAGCACAATCCTGAGTGTGCAACATGGTATACAACTCCATTCCATATAAGTTCTTGTCAGTTTACCTGCCTTGCAGAAGGATACCTGGAAGCAGGTTTTCCACAGACTTTCTGTCATAAGAACAATCCAAGATAATGGATGGGTAGGTTAGTTCTTTTGTTTTTGTTTTGTTTTGTTTTACAAACTAAACATGAATAAAACAAAATGTAGAAACAGATAAAATTATGATTACTGTATAAGGTGCAGTAAATATGGGTCAAAACAGGGAATAAAAAATAAAGTGCATTAAAGATGAAAACATTAAATATAAAAGTGAATTAAGAAGTTAATTAGAGGGTTCGCTGGTAATATTCTGCTTAACAACAAACCAGTAAGTTGAAGAATTTATTTTCAAGAATACTCTAGAATCCATTCCTCTGTTGAGGGACATCTGGGTTGTTTCCAGCTTCTGGTTATTATAAATATGGCTGCTATGAACATAGTGGAACATGTGTCTTTATTACATGTTGGAACATCTTCTGGGTATATGCCCAGGAGTGGAATAGCTGGGTCCGCAGGTAGTATTATGTTCATTTTTCTGGGGTCTGCCAAACTGATTTCCAGAGAGGATGTATCAGCTTGCATTCCCACCAGCAATGGAGGAGTGTTCCTCATTCTCTCACCCAACTGGCCTGATCCCTTGATACTCCTAGAGACTGATCTACCAACCAAAGAATACACATGGAGGGACCCATGGTACTGGCCACATATGCGGCAGAGGAGGGTCTTGTTACCCATCAGGGTGAGGAGAGGCCCTGGGGCCTGAGGGTGTTAGATATCCCAGTATAGGAGAATGCCAAGGAGGGAAGATGAAAGTGGGTGGGTGGATGGGTGGTGGAATTCCCCCATAGTGGCAGGGGAAGGGGGGAGGAAATGGGGAGTTTCCAAAGGGGAGATTTGAAAAGGGGGAAACAATTGAAATGTAAATAAAGTATGAAAAATAAATAAAAAATTAAAAATAAAAAATTATAAAAGAATACTCCAGGAGGCAGTTAAAAGGATAAAGAAAACAGAAAAAAATGTAAAAACATATATGCAAGGGATATAAGAAATAGAAAAGTCGGACCTGCGATTGGATTCTAAGAACCCAAGTAAAACTGAACATGGTGGCATGGGTCTGTAATCTCAGTGCTTCTGTAGAGCGATGGGATATAGAGACAGGAGAATCTTTAGAAGCTCAAAAGCCAGCTAGCCTGACACCCCCCCCCAAAAAAAAAAAGAAAGAAAGAAAGAAAGAAAGAAAGAAGGAAATAGAAAAGTTACCATTCATTAATGGAAGTCCAAGTTAAAATACTGAAGAGGGGATCATGTGCATAAGTAACAATTAAAGATTCAGAGAGCTAAGGAAATCTGCAAGAGTAGACCAGAATGGTTCACAGCACTGTAGATAAGGGCTGGGAAAACTTATGAACAGAGAAATGAAGTTTCATCATGTAAAAATCTCAAAATGGAGAATTAAAAATTTTCTGAAGAAAACAGCTTATGTTCACAAAAAAGTATGTATCAACAACAGGAGACACTGCTGTTAATAGTTGAGTAGTATTCCACTGTGTAAATGTACCACATTTTCTGTGGGAGAGCACCCTCATAGAAGCAGAGGGAGGTGGATGTGATAACGGGTTTCTGAAGGGGAGAACTGGATAGGGGGAAACACTTGAAATGTAAAAAAAGAAAGAAAAAAAAATAACAAGAGATACTTAACTGAGCATGTATAGCCATGAAAGCCAACATTTAAGAAAAATAAAAGCATTTTCAGAGTTTCAAGGGCTCCACAATTGGATCCAATTAACTATCTTTGTAAAGAATTTTTAAATATGACTTCATCAGAAAGGACAAAGAAGAAAATAGAAAAATACAAATAAAGGTTTAATCACATTAATCGATGCCTAACATTTATGCATAATTATAAAGTATTGCATAGTTTTTCTTTAACCCATGTATGTACTGAATAGCAAGCTGATATCTGAAAATTTGAGGCTTGCCTGATCTACACAGTGAGGTCCAGGACAGCCAGAGCTATAGAATGAGACCCTGCTTTACAATTTTTTGATTTAAATAACACCTACAGGTTAAAAGATGGTAAAATATGTATCAGAACATAATTATGAAAAGGGGTTACCTTATATAATTTCTTACCATTAATAAAGTTAAAGCTGAGGTTTGTAGTAATTAATGGATACTATATCATCATCAACAGCCTGGAGTGATGAGTCAGCTATTAAGAGAACTTACTGTTCTAACAGTTTTGATATAGGGCTCCTGGGACCCATGTTCAAGAGAGGCTCACAATCATATGTAAATCCAGTTCCAGAGACTCCAACACCCTCTTCTGGTCCTGAGGGATACCCATATACAAATGACATAAATATACATATATACAAATAAAAATAATACTGAATCTTTAAATAGAAATAAATAAATCACCAATATTGATTTAAGCCACTGAGTATCCCTAAGTACATATGAAACAGTAATCATTGAGTCAAAGGAAGAGACTTGATTTTTTAAAGCTTTACTTGAATATTTTGACAATACTTATTTCTCTACTTAGATGATGAAATAGAAAATCTAAACAACACACTAGAAGACTTACATAGACTGTTCATGTTGCTTGAACAGCAACATTTAACAAAAAACAACTTAAGATTTACAAAACGCAAACTTTCCTGGGTCTGCTTGTAAAAGTTATGAACATTAAAGAATCTTCTAGGAACTAAAGCTACAGACCCTTGAGTCTTTGTTAGAGAACTCTTGCAAATATCCAAGGAATAAATAATATTGATTCTTTGAAATAACCCTCAAGCAAAGGAGAAATTAGGCCAGACTTCCTGATACTGCTGATGAGGCCAGTGTGACTCTGATGAACATTTCCACCAAAACCCTTAGGGAAAATAAGATCATGTCCCATATCCCACAAATGCGAGTTAAAATATTCCTGAATGGCACATTAATAAGCCATCTGTGGTGATTTGAATAAGAATGTCCCTGCTTCTGTGTGCTCATATATTTGAATATTTGGTGATTAGGTAGTGGCGCTACCTGACAGGGTTAGGAGGTATGTTGGAATAAGTGTGACCTTCTTGGAGGAAGTGTTTCACACAAGCTGCAATCTGGGGTTTCAAATGTTCAAGCCAGGTAGAGTGTCTGAATGTTTCTGTCGCCTGCTGATCCAGATGTAGAACTCTTAGCACCATGTGTGCTTATGCCCCTCCAAGCTTCCTACAATAATGTTAATAGACTAAACCTCTGAATCATAAACCAGCTCAAAATAAATATTTTCCATTATAAGAGTTTTGGTCATCATGTCTCCTCCCATCAATAAAATGTTGACTAAGACACCATCTATAAGTTTCTGAAAAGAATAAGAGGGCATGAATTCATCTCAGATGCTCAGGTTAATTCTATGACCCCCAGAAGACTGGAAAGTTACAGGTCCTTGGGGAGAAGGGGAAACCTACTACTATTGTTTTATTAAATCTATGTGTTGTCAACCTTTCTTTTCAGCCTTGGTCTAAAAGGCTTCTATTAGCAGTGAATGATATGTAGAACTGAAGAGGTCCACTCAGGAACTTTGGAAAATTCCACCAGACCCCTTCTCTACTGAAAGAGAAAGATCTCAGAGCACATAGGCACCCCTTTCCTCCAGAAGGGAGAGGCTAATTACATTCCTCTTTAGACCACAGGGGCAGATGAGGGAAGCCCAGAGCACTATAGAAACATTCCTCAGGGCAGCAGTTGGACCATCCCCCCAGCCCCCCAAGAGAAGGAAAGTCCTTGCCACCTCATTCCCTAAAGATCAATCAGTTTAAAAGTCACACTGTTCTGCCAATCACATTGTGCCTAATGGATGCTGCTCTGAAAACTATAAAAACTCGCCAAACTGGCTGTGTTCTCTCTCTCCTTCAAGTGCAGGACAATCCCAGCATGCTGGAACAATAAATTCCTCTCAAGTTTGCATCAATCCTCGGCTTCACATTGTTCACTAGGAGTCTCCGGTAAGCTAAGACTCACCAGAGTCTTGTAGTACAGACACTTCTAACTTGTCAGCTGAGATTAAATAACATTTGAGTGTTCAGTCTTAATCTAAACATCTATATTCTGTCAAGGCTCATGGAAGATCATGAAAGGGGGATGGAGAGAGAAAGAACTAGGAGGTGCATAGAAATGTGTGAAATGCTTTCTTCTCAACATGATACAAAGATTACACTTATAGCTTCAGTGTAGTTTTGGTTCCCTGCAAAAGGTCTATAGATGATTAAACCTCCCAACAGCACAAAGAATAGCAGTATTTGGAGAAGGTAATGATTAAGAAGCATTATTACTCCATCTCTGTCCTTGCATTTCTTTTAGATGGGACAAATTTTGAGTCAAAAGTTTTGTGGGTTGGTGTCCTTATCACTGGGGAAACTGCCTGGCTATAGAGGAGGTGGTCTCTTCAGGTTGCATGTCCCTTACAGTTAGTCATCTTGGCTGAGGTCACTTGAATTGACTCCTTGGCTACTCCCCCAGTTCAGGTCTCTGGACTTCTTAAAGGTTCCCCCCACATCCCCACCACCAGCAGCTGTGGCAGCTACAGATTTTCATTCATTCTCCTGGTCCTCTTGGTCTTTCTCCTGTCTCTTTGCCCCCACCTGCTCCCCTTCTGTCTCTCACCTATTTTCCTCCCTCCTTTTGCTTCCTATGATTAATTTTTCCCCTTCTAAGTGTGATTCAAGTATCCTTTCTTGGGCCTTTCTTCTTGTTTAACTTCTTTGTGTCTGGGGAGTGTATCATAGGTATTCTGTGTTTTGTGGCTAATATTCACTTACCAGTGAGTACATACCATGCATTTCCTTTTGGGTCTGGAATGGTCAAGTAATAATTGGCCCAAATTGAAACCCTTCCCATGGGCAAAGACCAATCCCTGCCATTATTAATGATACTTTGTTATACTTGCAAACAAGAATCTAGCATAACTTTCTTTTGAGAGGCTCTACCAAGCAGCTGACTGAAACAGATGCAGTTACCCATAGTCAAACATTAGTCAGAGGACAGGGAGCCTTATGGAAGAGTTCAGGGTAGAACTGAAGGCCCTAAAGGGAATGGTAACCCCACATGAGGACTAAGAAAATCAACTAACCTGGTCGTTTGGGAGCTCTCAGAGACTGAGCCACCAACCAAAGAACATACACAGGCTAGAACGAGGTCTTGAACACATATGTAGCAATCATGCAGCTCAGTCTTCATGTGGTTTCCCCAACAACTAGAATGAAGGCTTCACCTAAAGCTGTAGCCTGATTGTGATATCCATTCCCCAATAGGGATGCCTCATCTGGCCTCAGTTGGAAAGGATGTGCCTACTGTGGAAGAGACTTGATTTGCCAGGGTGGGTAGATAATTTTGGAGGCATCCTCTCAGAGGAGAAGAGGAAGGAGATGAGGAGGGCTCTCTGTGAGGGGGTACCAGGAAAGGGGGCAGCCTTTGGAATATAAATAAATAAATAAATAAATAAATAAATAAATATTTTTAAAAAGCATTATTTCATAGATGAAATTGTCTAAATGCAAGATTGTATCATACATGAACTACATCGAATAAATACAAAGATACTCTAAAAATACAGCAATCAACATGACTGAGTGCAACTGACAATTATTACAGAGAGAAATAATATAGCAAGAGAGTCAATACTGTAGATCACAAAAGTAACTTAACCATTTCTATTCCAAAATTGGATAAGAACATTATAAATATATAAGTCTTACATAATATTGAGTGGCTGTCAAATGTTCAAGTTCAACTCACAATTTCCAATATTTTTGATGCCTAAAAGTTATAGATAATATGTACAAAGTATCTAATAACAATCATAAGTGCTGCAGGGCTGGGGGTATACCTCAGCCAATAGGCCCTGTATTTGAACCAAATAAGAAAACCTCTTATAAAACGTGTGTTCATTCAGTGACAGTTTTCAGCAATTGTTTGTTATATGTTTCTATAGAAATAAAATCATATTTAACACTGTCTTGAAGTATCATAAAGTAGTAACAGATGCAGAGAATAATTGACATTGTAAATGATATAGGAATGTATGACAATTTTCAGGAGCCAAGTACAGCAGTGTTAGTGAAAAGAGATACTTGCAGAACAGAAGTGCTCAACATGTGAGATGGATCCATAGTAAAGAAGCTTTTTACCAATCCCTTAAGTTCAGTCCCTGGGACACAAATAGAAGAAGAGACAGTTGAATCCTCCATGCTGTCCTCTGACCTCAACATCTGTGCAATGGCATGTGTTCTTCTCTACCACAAATAAATAATTTAAAGGGCAAAGTCAAAGGAAAAATATACCTAAATTAAATAAGAATCACAAACCAAGAGCTGTTTCATTCCTATCAAAACAAAAAAACCTATTCAGTGCTGGTAAAGCTGGCATGGCCTAGAAAGAATAGGTACCAATATTATGAAAAAGAATCATATTATTAACGGCTCTTACTCTATAAATGTGATGATGACTTTCATTATTAGTAAAACCAAAAACAATTCCCCTATGCATAAAGAGTAAGAAAAGAAAAATTGTTAGTCTGTGCCTAGCTATATCTTAAATGTACAGATACAAAGCATTCTACTTCCAAAAACTGTGACCCAGAAATAAGTGGTAGTCAAGAAAAATTATTTTTTAATTAAGATTCTTATAATATGATTGTATCATGATGGGTTTTTAAAAAGCAAAATATAACTCAGTGGAATATTCTAGAGCTATGTCTTTACAAAAAAAAAAAAAAAAAAAAAAAAAAAAAAGGTGGCAAAGCTTCCTAAGCATCTTTACTGTTAAATAGATAGTCTTTTTAATTTTTGTTTTTGGATATTTACATTATATACATTTCAAGTATTTTCCCCTTTGGAAACCCCCTATTCCATTCCCTCCCCCTACCTCTATTGGTGCTCCCCCACCCACCCATCCACTTTTGTCTTCCCTCCCTAGCATTCCCCTACACTGGGGCATCGAACATCCTCAGGCCCAAGGGCCTCTCCTTCCATTGATGGCCAACAAGGCCCTCCTCTGCCACATAGAGCCATGTCTTTTAAGATTTATTTTTCTAATTGTGCATGGTGTGTGTGTGTGTGTATGTGTGTGGGTGTGGGTGTGCATGCACGCATGAGGGCATATGAACATGAGGGACAGTGGCAAGATTAGGGTATCAGCTCCTCTAGCAGCTATATTTATAGGGAATCAAACTCAAATCTTCTGTAAAACAGGTTGAAACATTTCTCCATCTCCCTGATGTTTTATATCAATAGTGATCTAACAACAACAGGGGAAATTTTATGTTGCAAAGTTTGATGTAACTGCATTGGAGAAGAAAGAAAAAGCTAGCTGAGTATCAGGATTCATCACTGTCTGTGTCCTGATTGTAGATTCAACATGAACATCTGTCTCAGAGTTTTGCTGCCATGTTTTCCACATCATGATAGACTGCATGGTTAAATTGTAAGCTAAAATAATTCCTCACATGGTGGAGTTATTTTATTAGATATTTCATCACAACAATTAAGAAAGTAGTTACTGTCCCCCTTGGGAAACAATGCTGAGGGTCACTGTGGGGGCTTGAATAAAAATGGCCTCCATAGGTTCATAGAGAGTGGCACTATTGGGAGGAGTGGCCTTGCTGGAGAAAGTGTTTCACTGAGAGTGGACTGTAGGGTTTCAAATGCTCAAGACATGCACAATTTCTCCCTCTCATCCTGCTGCCTGCAGATTCAGATGTAGAACTCTTAAGTACTTCTCCAATACATGTCTGCATGTCTACCACCATGCTTCTCATCATGATGATAATGGACTGAATCTTGGAACTGTAAGCCAGACCCAATTAAATGGTTTTATTTTTGTTTTTTGTTTGTTTTTGTTTCTTTGTTTTGTTTTTGCTTGTTTGTTTTCTTGTTTGTTTTTTTTGTTTTGTTTTTTTGTTTTGAGAGTTGCCTTGGTTATGGTATCTCCTCACAGCAATAGAAACTCTCACTAAGACAGTCACTGTGTTTGCATACAGTAATAGAGAACAGTAGTAGATAACCAATGTAATAAAGTGTTGACATAGTCTACCTGCATTCAATCTCTTCACTACCCTCCTCTTATAAAAGTGACTAAGTGACCTGTCTAATCCTGGAACTGTCTCTGGATTTATTTGATTTCTTCCCTCAAAGCCTTTCTGGGTGGAATTTTCTAAATTTTCCCCTACTCTTCAAGATTGTTGGCACCTTCTAGAACAGGCAAGTACAAACATTTGATATTGCAGCCCAGTGCTATCATCTACAAAATGCTCACTTGAGAAACATCATGCCATCAAACTTCTGAAAAGATGAGGAAGATATTTCCTCATGTTTTCAGTAAGTTTAGGACTTAACATTAGGGCTTATGTATGTCTGGAGCTCATCTCATGTCTTCTCTAACCTTGTAACCAATGACAGGCATAACTGTGCTTTTCCAAATTGTTGTCAAAGCCCACTCTATTACTTGACATTTATGGTTAACGAATTATACTTGGTTCATGATTAAGAGTGTATTTGGGGTACAGAAATGGCTCCATGGGTAAAAACATTTCATGCAAAGACATAAGCTGGAAGTATCAAAACCTACAAGATAATCAGACATTTAGTCCTAGTGTCTTTAATCCTACTTCTCCTACACAAAGATGAGGGCCAGAGACAAAGAACTCTACAAGCTTCTGGCCACCTACCCTTGCATCTGCTGCAGAAAACAACAAAGACACCTAATTCAAGCATGACAAAAATGAAGACTGACATCCAGTTTTTCCTCTTACCTGCACATGTGCTCTCCTGCAATCACACACATGAATGTGTTTTAACATTATTCATGCACACAAATAAAGATGAATAAAATAAAATAAAAATAAAATAAAATAAAAAATAGTGTTTCATATTATTGAATTAACCTCAAGAGTCAGCATCTATTGGAATACAGTGACTTTTAGTACCATTGAGCCATTGAGTTACATGTTCTTTATTTATTAAGATTAAGTTAGAGTTGGATAAATGGCTAAGTAGTTTAGAGGACCCAGGTTCAGTTTCTAGAACCTACATGGTAGTCCATGACTGACAGTAACTCTAGTTCCATAAGTTCTGCTTCAATGCTCTCTCCTGGCCTCCAAGGACAGCAAACTGGCACATGATGTATATACACACTTGTAAAGGAAATACATAAATATATATATATATATATGTGTATATATATATATAATTTAAATGAAAAAATAAAGACCACATGAAGATAATGGAATATTTTGTGTGTCTCCAAATGCTTTTGATTTTTTTGCAGCTCCTTTAGGATAATGCTGATGAAATAATCTTTCCACCAATTTTGTAACATACAAGGAATAATTTATTTCCTGGTAACATCTGGCTAATTTATGAAAAGCATTTGGGGGTCATTGCACAGAGAGCCTCATCTGCATAGCTGTTTATGCTCTAGAAGTGAATGACATCTATTTGAAGAGGATCTAAAGTGTTCCACAAATATCCTGGGAGCTAATACTTCACAATGAGATTGGTCCCTAAGACTGGTCTTACGCGTAGAGATGAGAAGAGTGTCTGTAGGGTGTCCATATCATGTACATTTCAGGCTTCATCCTGGTGCTTCAAGCAAACAACTGACTTCAAGCTTACTTAAGAAAAAGGAATACACTAGGTGGGTTTTCATTTAGCACTTTTACAATTAAACCTTTCCTACATGGTCAATAAAAAAATTTCCTGGATGGGGAAAAACTGTAGTAACATGATTTAGCACTGGGTGTGTGGCCTTGCCTGGGCACGGTGAGGGAGTATGGAGCTGACAATGTGGCCTCTGTGAAATACAAGCTATGAACAGATGAATAAGGATGTGTCTCGAAAACTTAATTAGTGACTTGGAAGATACATTTATGAGAAATTACTGCTTTGAATCATTTTAAGAGGCCAGAAACTAGAGTGTCCTGGCAGAATAAAATGTGTGTGGCACAGATATAAACAGCAGTCACAGGAAATCACAGTACTACTCCCTTAATGGCTATGCCAACATGACAGTTTCCTTTATCATTTAGTGCTATATTATCTAAGTTTGGCATTTTAATTTTTTCTTCCTAATTGATATTCCCTCTGTATGAGGTAAAAACCTAGCTTCAGATCTTGATCTTGGATACATTGTGCTGGGCACTGGCAGAACCTAGGCAAACATGTAAGAATCTTATTAAAATATATTTTCTTCCTCACTGGTCTCTTGTGGAGATTCTATTATTTACAAATAAACTGATTGCCACAACACTAAGCTATTTCAAAAAAAAAAAAAAAAAAAAAAGATGTTCATTTCATTGCAACCTGTTTTTCAGTGTCTTTGGCAGTCAAATTTGGTATCATTTTCTCTCTCTGATCCCTAGCCAGATGCATTCTGTTCGCTCTTATAATACATTGTGTGTGTGTCTAGAATCACAGTTATCACCATATTGACCTAAATATAACAAGATAGGCTGACACCACCAAAGGCTGTGTGTCACACAGCTGGTTGAGCTTCAGTGTACAAGAGCAATTTCTAAGAACTTCACGGTGCTGTCTCAAAAGGCTTGATCCAGAAAACAATGATTACATTGCACATTAACCTCTGATTATTCTTACTTTCACAGTGGGAACACCTGAAGTATAATTGTTTACATGTGTATTAGGAAATTTCACATAACCGCTAGTATTAAAACATAACTTTGCAGAAGCAAACAAAAGGGCTGAAAAAGTAGCTCAGCAGTGTAGCATTGCTTGCTGCTCTTCTAGAGGAACAGAGTTTAGTTCCAAATATTCTTGTTGAGTAATACACAATTACCTGAAGCTCTGACCCTAAGGGACCCAATTACAGACACTTCACATGTTTAGATGTATATACACATAGATTCATACACATGCAAAAACAAAACATTTTTTTAAAGCAGACAAGAGTATGTGTAAACAAGGTAAATTAAGCATATGCCTCAGGAGGCCAGGAGAAGTGTCCTTAACTATGTACTCCAAGGAGACAACTCCAGGCTTTTATTTCAGATCTACTGTAGATTCCTGTGCTTCTGCCTGGAATAGATATATTCTAGAAAAGCTTGGTCCACGTGGAATTTTGTATCTGTACCATTTATTGATTCAAATAATACATGTTAGGAATAATCTAGATTGGAACCAAATATTTTGTAAAAATATTTGAGGACAGGAGGCAGGAAAGAGAATTACAGAACCCTTCTAAGGAGTATTAACATAAGTTCCACAGACAATAGACAGAGAAGAACATGAAGTTCTTCCTTCAAAATTGAAAGAAATGTTGGAATTAGATGAAATATTGTTAGATATCAATGAAAATTAATCCTAGATCTTAAGTATATCTTTGACTTTTCATTGTCTTAAACTATGAATAAAATGTTAAGGTTGCTATGAAATTGTTGAAAAAAGAAGAACTTATGCTGTCTGATATTCATAACTTCTATTGAAGTTTAAGGAATTTAAGCAGCATGAAATAGGAATCGGGCTAAAAGTGTAGACAAATTTTAGTGTATTGAAATAGTACTTTGTAAATTAACAATGTGAGAGTAAAATTATGGTGAGGAAATGCTCAGGAAATTAACAAACATTCTAGAAATAAATGAAGCAAATTCTTAGCCACACAATTCAACATAGTCTAGATTAGTGGTTCTCAGCCTGTGAGTCATGACCCCTTTGAGGCCACATATCAGATATCCTCCATATCATGTATTTACATTATGATTCATAACAATAGCAAAAGTACAGTTATGAATAGCAATGAAATCATCACATAGTCCCACAACATGAGGGACTGTGCTAAACTGTATTAAAGTGGCATAGCATTAGGAAGGTTGAGAACCACTGGGTAAATAGATACACATGTATTTCAGTTCTCACAATGAACTCTATGTAAAAACATGTAGTCTACAAAGGAAGTCACAAAACCTTTAAAAGTAAATGAATAAATAATTATCTATATTTTGACCACAAAAGGTAAATAAGTCCAAAGCAAACATATTCCACCAAATTAGTGATAATGTTTATTAAACTGAAACAAATGCATATAAAATTCTAACTTGGAAAATGAGGCAACTGAAATACATTTATAATAAATCACGCTCATTTCAGCAATAGATCTAGGGATATCATGAATTTGTGCATGGCTGACATTGTGCTTAAGAGGAACTAAAAACTGCATGAGCACATTTGAACTCAGATACTCTATGTGCCTTGCAAAGCTGGCAAATGATTAGTATAGACAATGATTGATGTGAAAGTATTTGTGGTGGTTCTGTTGCCAGTGGGAAAAGCACATATCTGCTAAGTGATTGCTTACACTCACTTAAGTGTGTGATTTTTTAAGTCATATTTTAGTGCAAGTAGACTCACATATAATACACACACCCATGGACGTACTTTATATTATCAGGAAATGTATGTTTAAAAGTATAAAATATTAAAGCAATTTTGTTATAAACAGAATAAATGGTAGAATTATCTATGAAGCAGAGGCCACACACAATATGAATGACATGATGACTTTAATTACCTTTCCATACCTCTGTGCACACATACACACGTTTTACACTACCAGTGGAATTGATCATTGTTTGGAAGCATTTGAATTTTGAGTCCCTACATCATTAAATAGAAAACATGTATGACTAGATTTGGCAACAAGTTCTCTGATTCAAAAACTACTGTATTTCATGGTGTTTCCCTTGCCTAGCCAACACTTAGAATGACAGAGAATTTCCAGAAAATACCTATGTAAGAAGACCTTCGTTCTCAAAAGACTAATAAATTATTCGGGGACACTGATTAAGAGCCTTAAATTTGCTTGTCTTAATGTGTAATTAAGACATTCCCAAACCTGTTTTCCCATAAAATTCAGAAAGAACTGCTTTGAATTTTAGAATGACAGGCCAAATGATCCAGAAAATTTCAGCTGGTTGACTTAGAGACAGAACCTGAAAACATACACATATACATATATGACACACACATATAGTCCTACATACATCTGACACAATCTATACACATAAATACAACACACTAATATAAACATACCACAAACATCACATATATACCACATCATGCATTAAAACTATATACACATGTCACAAACTTATGCACCATACAGAAAAATCCTTCTCCCACAGTGCATATATATATATATATATATATATATATATATATATATATTACACAAATATCTCATTCATCACATATATACCATACCCACAATAAATACCATACATCATATACATATACTCTACACTCTCCCCACACACATATCACATACACATCATCCACAAAAATAGAACACACACACAGCACACATACACACACACACATCCTATATATCAAACCATATGTACATACCATACATCCTGAATTCCACGTAAATGACACATAGAGCCATACACACATAATACACTCACATTTCATAGGGCATCACACACATATATATCATATTCACACAGACCATATACACACAGCGCTAGACAAAGAGCCTAATATATTACTTCTGATCGACAAAATGATTGAATTAGCCTAAGTTTTCAAAGCAGACACCAAATTGCAATCACAGTACCTATGAGAAAATGATTTAAATTTAGATGAGCAAAGTTGATTCCATGGAGGGACAGAAAATCTTACCTAGGATTCTGATGTATTGAAATTGCAGGGGTGTACCACTTACAATACTGTTGTTCAATACAAATCCAATACAGCATACATCTAGATGTCTAATGGAGCACATTAGGGCTGGAGGAACTTAGACAGAGTGAGTGAATGTGGGCTGGCAGCACGTAAAGGGACCTCAGTAAAAGGGAAGCTTAAGAGGTCTAGGAATGGAAAGGGTGGCTAGGTTTAAAGGCGTGCTGATGATGTGTATTTCTGAGAGGAGGGAAGAATGGCAACCAGGAATGGAAATCATCATTTCAATAGGATGGTAGGGAGAAAGAGAACAGAATAGCTGTCATCAACACTGATGGGTAGAGATGTGCAATGGGAGTGGTGCAATCAGTAAATCTTTGGAAGGACAAAGGTATGAGTCCAACCCTAGAAACCTCATAAGAAACAAACACACATATACAATGAACAACAATAACAACAACAAAACAAAAAACAAAAACAAAATTAACAAAAAAGAAGGTATGCTGGTGCACACTTGCAATATTAGCACCGAAGCTGTATAAACAGTGGATCCTGGGGCTCGTTAGCCAGCCAACCTAGCCTACCTGATGGTTTCTACACCAGGAAAAGATGATGACTCGAAAATTAAGGATCAACATTTTAGGTTGATATCTAGCCTCCACATGACATGGTTACCCACATATAATATGCATACCTGCACAAACACACTCAAACATAAGTGGATTACACATACAAGTATAATATATAAACAGTCTTTCACTCTCTCTTTGTCTCTGTCTCTGTCTCTCTGTCTCTCTGTGTCTCTCTCTGTTTCTCTCTCTCTCTCTCTCTCTCTCTCTCTCTCTCTCTCTCTCTCACACACACACACACACACTTGTGTGGCAGAGGTACTCATGTCTTTAGATATCTACTAGTGAGGCTGCTGAGATATGTGTCTTCCTTCCAGACTGCAAATCTGTGTAGTAATTCTCAAAATTTAGACTTTTATATCCAGAGATAATTAAAACATGGATTGTTGGGTCTCATGCCTGAAATTTCTAGTCTCTGTATCAAAAATACTGTACATGTTTTCAGTTTCCAGCTCCACACAGTTGAAGAACTGCAAAGGTTTTCTTGGGATCCACTACTGATATCCTAGCGCTAATACTACTTCACACTGAGCAGTCCTGTGCTGAGTCTATCTTACTCCACTGTATCAAATGAAGGTATATTGGGTTGCATTTATAGAATTTTTGACAAACACTGATTACTTTTTAGTATAAATATGACTCACACAATATTTGAATGCGTATTTGTATATGTGTGTGTAATTATACTAAAAATGTAATTTATCTGAAATACAAATATAGGCAAACATATACTATCTTATCAGGCACCACGGATATCATCATTAATATTTTCCATTTCATAATAGACTTTGATTCACAGTTTCCATAAGTTATTACTAGGAGAAACAGGAAATGACATAGCAGATGTCCAACATCACTCTAAGTTCCACACGTGTTCTACTTCACATGTACTATTGGGTTCTCTGTTATCCCTGTCCCTAGTCTTGAGTGAGTCACAGCCCCAAACACCAAGGCTGCTGTTTCAGGATCTGCTATGGACTTTCCACAAGTGTATCCACACATCAGCCTGTTTGAAAATGTGAGTCTCCTTAGCAGCACAGGAAAAAGAAATCACCACAACGTTTAATGCTGCCTTCTGCTCCACCTGCCTCTCCATCTCAACTCAGCTGCCTTTCAAACCTGACCTGTTTAAGGGGCCAGCTGTCTCCTCCAGGGGTGTGATTCTGAATTAAGTCCTATCCCAGGGAGGAAAGGCAGGGGAACTCATGGTTTACCTTTCGTTTTAACCCAGAGGAGGAAAGTATGTTTTACATCTACAAATCAGTCCTTTGTATTCCAGAGGTACAGCAAGCAGTTAGTACTTTCCCAGGGCTGTCCCTAGTCTGTGAGTCCAGGGACAGGCCAGGTCAATGACCCCCATCCTGTGCTGGACCACTTGCTCCAGGAAAGGGCTTCTAGGGTTTCATCTGGCTTCTGACGTGTCAGCAGTCACCCCAGCTGTGTGGTTTTTAAAAGTTTAACATAGACCCTTGCACCACGAAGTGTCTCTAATAGATGAAACTGCATTATTATCAACTTGTTCAGAGTTTAAGAACACTCACTGGTGGTCAGGGAGATCATCACAAATGCAAACTCAGCATTCCGAACATGTACAATAGGACAGACCTTTTATGTTAATGGTTACATTGACTGTAAGCATGTCAGGATCTTAATCCCCTAAAAGACAAACCCTCTAGCCTTTGAGCCTGTTTATGAGGAAGTTCCTTGACTGGGTAAGGTGAGATGAGAAGACCCCCTGAGTGTGGGCAACCCAACCTACAGAGTCTTTGATTGAATAAAAAGAAGAAATGAAGCTGAGCCCCAGAATTTACCTCTCTCTGACCAGCTGCCCCTCCCTCCTGCTGTCTTGACTCCCCCACCATGATGGAACATACCCTAACCCAATGAGCCAAAATAAAGCTTTCCATCTTTAGGTTGCTTTTGCCTTCTATATTGTCACAACAGCGAGAAAAGAGACTAATTCAGCACAGAAAGGGGGGGGGGAGTGTCTCTGCTCCTTCTGGACACAGTGGGATAAATACATAAAAGGACCTGGGAAGAAAAGGAAGGGCAAGAAATCCAAACAGGTTTTTTGTTGTTGTTGTTTTGGTTTGTTTGTTGTTGTTGTTGTTGTTTTTCTGAGACTTCTCTATGGAAGGATTAAACTGCTCCCTCTGAATTTAGCTCAACCCTACAATTCTACCCTGATCATTGCACTGTGGTGTCTGTCAGCTCAACATCAAACTGTATTCTCTAGAGCTCAGAAAGATAGGAAGGACTCTATGTCTGTCCACACTCAACCGTGAATGCACTGAGCAATTTATCTGATTCTACCAACAGGTCACAGATTGAGTTAAGGGCACTTTAAATGCTTGCAGTCCTATATTAAAAGGCAGTATCCCCTTAAAGGTCTTCCTCCCAAAGGTTAGTGTGGGGTTTGTCACACCATGCACGCACAGATTTAGAGCCTGAGCTATCTTCCCTGCGGGTTCTCTCTCCAGACTTGCACAACAGATACAATAACAAGTTACCTTTGTTAACTTGCCTCTTCAGAGCTAGTTAGAACCCTCAATTGGTACTCGCTATTAACAGAGTTTGTCCAGCTCCTTTTAAGTAGTAGTAACAGTAGGAGAAGGAATAGGAGTAGGAGTAGAAGTTGGTGGAGGTGGTGGCATTATTCACTTATGTGTAATTCTCAATCAGTGGGTCATGACCATTAGAAAATACATATTTTGGATGGTCTTAGGTACTGAGACACTGCTCAGGAGCAAAATTATGAAGTGACAAGGAAATCCTTTTATGGTTGGGGGTCATCACAATATGAAGAACTGTATTAAAGGGTTGCACCATTAGGAAGGCTGAAAACCACAGCTTAGGTAATCAAACCCCAGACAAGAAATGCAAAATGGGGAATCCTCATGTAGCTGCAGAGTAAAACACTAATCTGGCCTTTGGGTTTAAACACCACTTGCAAAAAGTCATGTCATGACCACAGCCTGACTGAAAAAACTAACTGTGTCTCAGAAAGAAGGTGAACTCTTTTCCCCTTCACCTTCCTCAGTCTTGGTGTTAAAAGTGCTCCCTGCCTGGCCTATGGTAGGTTTGCTGGGTGCTTGTTAAAACAGTTAGCTCTAACAGTCTCTCAGGACCTGCTGAGTAAAGAACGATCTGTGACCAGGTGATCTAAATCCACATTAAACTCTGACAAGCCATGAACAGCAACAACAACAAAAACCTCAAAGGATTGAAATTAATATCATTTTTCCAGTGCCTGTTTTCATTGCTTGCTATTTTATGTTGTTTCCTCGAGAGGCTAGATGTACACAGCAGAGACCCAATCTCAGGGAAAATGAAGGGTGGATGGCATGTCTGTCCCTCAGGTCAGGTTGGATTTCTTCAATGTCACACGTGGTGCTCTTGCCCCCAATAGAATATTAATCCTTGTTGGTCAGGATCTTAAAGTCTTCTGGATATCTTCTCTTCTCTACCCTTTCAAATGTTCTTTAAGACACCGTTTCCCCTTGAAGCAAGAGACCTCTTACTAAGTAGGTGTGGACACCAACTGGAATATGGAACCTGGCATTGGGTCAACTCATTGTCAGGGTGAGCTAGTTTTAGAGAGAATATTGGTCAGTTTCTTCTTAATGATTGAAAATGGCTGTAAGGTTTCCACCGTGCATAAGAGGAGCCACAAAAGCAAGAAGCCTAGGAGGGCAATTACGTGCACTTATTTTCAACAAGGTTAATTAGAAATTAAATAATGTTTTTAGGTATTAGTCCTAAAATACAAAGAACAACTGAAGAAAATACATAAGCCTAGATATTAACTAAGTTATAATTATGGAGCTCAAAATGACACCAAGAAACTAGTCAGGGGAACTTTACATTGTTATGAATAATAGTGTAAATCATATAACCAGTGAGATAATTATTACAGAATATATTACATCTTAATAAAATATAAAATGGGTTTGGAGAGACAGCCCAATAGTTCATTTGTTGCTTTTGCAGAGGACCTGAGTTCAATTACCAACTCCTAAAGTGGGTATCTTATAATCACCTGTAACCTCAAACCTCCTCCTTTATCCTCCAGAGCAACACACACACACAGAAACACACAGACACACACACACACACAGAGAGAGAGAGAGAGAGAGAGAGACTCATAAAGTCTATTTTTGTAAAATGGGCAAGGGTTCAGATTGCCACGTATCAAGGCATAGAGATGCAATTAGATTTTAAGTTCATAAAGATCTTCAACATCACTTGTCACTAGAGAATGGAAGTCAGAAACCCTTGACCAACAACATAACTATAATCAAACAGAAAACCTATAGTAAGGTCTGGTGAGATTACAAGAAACAGGGAAGTCTCCTACACTGCTGGTGGATTGTAAGGATGGTGTGGACCCCCGAGGAAATAGATACCAGTTACTAAAATCACTAAAGGTAGGATCATCACAGGGTTCAATAATTCTGATCTTAGGCATATTCCAAAGAAAATGCAAATCCATATTCACAAAAGCCTGCATGGTACTCACAGCATTAGTCATATACTGAAAAATTAGAAATAACCAAAATGTTCTTTAAATAATATCTACAACATTTGGTGGATCACCTACCCCAAGTGGAGAAGTGCTTAGTTTTTATTAAGATAATGTATTGATACGTGAGGCTTTACATGGAAAAACATGCTACATAAAGACCAGTTATGAAAAACCACACAGGACATGTACCATTCATTTAACGTTGTCCACAATCTAGAGACAGACAGAAACCAGTGCTTTTCCATAGTGAGAGGGGATGGAGATAACTGAGTGGGTACTGTGAAATCATGTACAGATTTCACAGTAAACTAAATGTCTCTAAGTTTCATTATTCAAGTAAGAAATATATTTTATATTAAAAAAATTATTTCAATGATCCTGAGAGAATGCATCCACCATGGTGCACACACATGTGTGGGGGTCAGAGGACAACTTGCTGAGTTAGTTCTCTCTTTCTACCATCTGAGTCTCAGAGATTGTATACAGCTCATCACGCTGGGCAGTAAACACATTTATTCACTGACCTGTCTCCAGCTCTACTAAACAGAGTTAGTAAATAGTAAATTATACATTATGTAATGTGTGTACAGTTATGATCTCACAGCTTTGAAAGTTAGATAACATAGTCTTATGGTTGATCCTCAGCAAGGACCAATGTAAGTTTCATAAAAATCAACAATAAAAGTTTAAACAGAAAAGGATGACTTCTCCCAAAATTTCTTCCCATGTTCATGTGAATGTTCATTCATGTGCATTCATTCAGGTATGCATGCATACTGTCAAGGCACACATTAAATGCTGACACAATGCAAGACACTGTGGTGGGCACCAGAGACACAGACAGGTTGAACAGGAGGTATCTCTGCAGCATAGCTGCCAGCCTTTCAAGGGTGAAACCAACTAATAACAATTTGATAAATTCAAATCAATATAATGGTGGGAGAGAGAGCTAATGTTTCTCATTTCATTCATCTAACTCCTAACACAACTGTGATAAGACTCTGTCATCACCCAGCAATTTTACATCAAAATATTTCATTATGAGGGTCAATTAATACCTTTCATACATACATAAAATTCTCATAGCAACGAATACAATGGAAAAACAAATTCTAGAGTGTGCTTTGGAAGGAATTTCAGATTTGTATTAAAATGCAAGTACAAAACACATGGTATCTGAAGTACAGTCTGTAAAAGTCGTGTATGTATGTTTCAAGTGGTGTATTTCAGATAATAAGCTGTTCCTTCCATGCACTTAACCCACTTTTCAAAGAATCTCTAACCTATGTTGCTTTTGCTTTATACCTTTGGAGCTTCCCTCAAGGAGGCTAAAGTTCTTCTTTTAAATTAGTAATCTTCTCCTTCACTTCAACATGTATATCAAACCAGAAAAAGACTGGAAATTGTGTACTTTTATTGCCAAAATTAGATATTCAAATACACATTCTTTATTCCAATGCTCAAGTTTTCTTTTATTCTGTGCCTTGGAGTATTTTTTTTCTATCCCAGGGAGAATTTTATATTTCATAGTAATATTTGGTATAGTGAAGAACATTTTTTAAATTTTGGATTATTATTATTATTATTATTATTATTATTATTATTATTATTATTATATATTTCAGTTGTGTGTGTGCAGGTGTCTTTATTGGGTACCTGTATTTGAATATAGAGTGTAGATTCCCCTAGAACTGGAATTACAGGTAGTTCTGAAACATTAGATGGTTGCTTGTCTGAATCTGAACTCAGGATCTTTGCAAGGGCAATACTTGAACATAACAGCTGATCCATGTCTCCAGTCCATCTTTACTTGGTTTTGGTTATTTGGTTTACTTTACTTGTTTAGTAGATAAAACCAAAACCACTGCCCAGAGTGATTTTTAATTCCCTTAGGACTGCAGTACATTTAACTTCTCATGTATATACCTGTGATGACCATTAAAGGTACTTTTATGTCTTTGCATGTCTTTTGGGAGTTTTCCTTTGGGGTTGATCAGAGAAGAATGCTCTTGCTCAGCAACAATCTGCTTCAGTGATTCTCCATCTTAATACATATCTCACTCTCCATTGATATACTTAAAGAGACCTTGATTTCATCATGGACTCCTCTGTTTCATCTTGCAAACTTCACCTAAATTAGCAGAAAGTTTTCTTACAACTCTTCATAGACACACATTTCATTTGGATCTATTTTTTGTTAAAGATTTTTATTTATTTATATGAGTGTTCTATTTGCACATACACCTGCATGCCAGAAGAGGGCATCAGATCCCATTATAGACGGTTTTAAGCCACCATGTGGTTGCTGAGAACCTCGGAACCTCTGGAAGACCAGGCAGTGCTGTTAACCAATGAGCCATCTCAGCAGCCCCAGGGTCTACATTTTTTTTTCGTGTTCCAGGACCTACCCTTATGCTTTCTGCATGTATATTTAGTAATGGTTTCTTAACGTAGCATGAGGGTTCTGAGCACTTGGAATGGTCACCACTTCTTAACTGTGATGTCATTGGCTTTTCTTTGCCCACTCTCTCAGGAAATGATGCCATTGCTTACCACAGGATCTATATGGCATGCATGTAAGGAATTATGAAAGTACGTGTGTGTAGCTGCTGAGGATAGGTAGAGAAAACAAATCCACTTCCTCTCCTAGGCATAAACAAAATCAACTTTGGGCATCTCCTAGGTGACCTGGTACTCACCTGTACAAAGAAATACTACTACTGATGTGAATACAACCTTCATTGCTGTTCATCTGATCGTTTCAATTGCTATGGGTTTTCCCTCAACCTTGGCACATCCACCTATATCAAATCCTCAGGGCACAGACAAATGTTAATACCCAGGGTGGCCTTTCCTGAGCATTCAACATACAGGGTCTGCGTGATTCATGATGGTCAGTTAAAGCCTTTCTATTTTTGAACCAGATACCCAGTTCACAACTTTTACTTGTTACCTGTTTAGTGCTCATCTCCCCCAATGCAATCCAGAAAGATGGAATATTTTTTTCTTTCATGATTTAATTTCTCTTTTATTTATTTTAAATATATATTTTTATTGGCCGGGCATAAGGTAGGTATGTGTGTGTGTGTGTGTGTGTGTGTGTGTGTGTATGTGTGTTTGTGTGTGCTCAAACATTTCAAAGCATCTGCATGGAGGACTACTTTCAGAACTTAACACTGTCCTTCTACCATGTGCTTCAGGCACCAAACCTAGGCCATCAATCAGGCTTGGGTGGTAAATACCTTCTCCCTCTGAGCCATGAGATACAATGCCCTCTTCTGGCCTTTATGAGCACTGCATACAATCACATGGAGACACACACATACTCCAGTACAGAAAGAAAAAATTAAAAAAGTTTATGTTTTAAAAGGCAGAAGCAGCAGTATGGGCCTATAAATTTCACTTTTTCTGTGGAGGAAGAACAAGCCACAGGCAGTGATTTTTTTTTCCCAGACACAAATGCACAGATCCAAATTAATGAATCCATTATTGCTTAACTCCCACATTCTGAATAGGCTTAGACATTGTTAGTACAAATGAACATATTTTGAATGTCAAACTTTTAAAGTTTATTTGTAAACATTGTCCTGTTCAGGAGGACAGAAATCAGGAGGCAGCTTTGGGAAAACCTCTGAAGTAAATAGACATTATATACAGTGATTTTGTGGCCTTCTCAAGTCCCACAGAACAGAATTCTAGGCTCCTGATCAGTGTCACATGCCTACAAAATTCCTAGTTTAAAAAATAATATGTAGTAAGAGAGTTATTAGATTTGAAATGAGAACAAGTGTTTTGAATTTAGATTCCTCTCTGAAACAGGAGGTGACCTTGAACTAACAGGCTCACCATTCAGACTTATCAGATGTAAAAATGAGAAGGCTAAACTAAATTATCTCCCAGGACTCTGTGAGTTCTGCAGTTCTGCAAATAGGTGAGAGGATTGTGAAAGGTAAGGGATTCTATGCACACGTTTAAGCAAATGATCAATTTTCAAGGAAAGAGAATGTGCCTCCTCGGAGCCTCCATAATTGCCAGAAGGATAAAGGATGCCAGGGTGCGGGCAGATGTTCTCTGCTAAGAATTACAACAAAATATTAATTCCAGAATAAAGGGCAGATGGCTTACTTGGAGCCTTTCAGCGAGTCTGAAGAGACGCTGTAAGCAAAAACAGAACGTTGCACTGTCTAAAAAAGGCAGCCAATGAAAATATATGGGAACCTCCTCAGCCAAGGAAAACAATGTGACTCAGCCCACACTAAACACCACAGTTCCAATAGGCAGAGAAAAGACGTTAAGGAAGTATGGTAAAAATGAAATGCACCAGTTTACATGAATATGTAACTTAATAGTTACATACTATTGACTCAAACTCAGCAAATGCGTCTTTTCATTACATTTTCCTTTTCTTTATTATTGGGTCACATTGAAACCTTTGAGTCACATGGGTTATTCATTTAGCTAAAGAACACTTGGACTGACAGATTATGTTCATTATTCCTGACCAGTTGTGTCTAAAATTAGTGTATGAGAATTAGCAACCTATCTTCCACTTTGCTTGATTTTTATAAATATTTTTAAAGATTCATTTTGTTTTACTTATATGTATGTACTATATGTTTGTAGCATGTGTACGTGCTATCAGAAGTCAGCAGAAGGCATCCGATCATCTGAAACTATATGCAGTTGTGAGCTGCCAGACACTACTGCTGGGAGCTATACAACAGTCTTCTGGCAAAGCAGCATGAGTGTCCTGCCCCACTCTCCAGAGTACATGATTTGGCTTAGGGGAACTAACAATATTCTATCAAATTCCATACTTGGTAGGGATTGAATAGAGGTTTTACATTTTTAAAGATTCGCATGTAAAAACTAGCAACTTAATAGATGATCTACCAGCAAACTAAACACAAAAAGACAGAATTATTGTTATAAACCGACTGATTTTTACAAGTTGGAGCAAAAAAGGAAAGCAAAAATGCAAAGATAGCTAAGAGTTATGAATTGGTATGTTATGTACTTGCTAATCAAGCATGAAGACCTGAGTTCTAGCCTCAGAGCTAACAGAGAGGAAAAAGAAAAAGAAAGCAAAAAATGGAAAGAAAGAAAATCTAGTCAGGAGACAAGATGTGTGAAAATATATCACCTGGGAGATAGGTGGGAAACCCATGAGTAAGTCAGTCTAGTTTGGTGAATCGCAAGCACAGTTGGTACTGTGGTACTGGTGTTTTGATCATGTAAGAACAGAAGCATCCTACTCAGTGCTTCATAACTCTAGGCTCTGACAGCTACATAATCTCCCATCTGTGGCTCTGATTCTGAAGTCTCCTATGTGCTCATAGCAGCTCATTTCCTTTTGTGTTGCCCTACATGCATACACAGAAGCATAAACCTACATCCTTTGAACTTCCTCTGCATTAACTCACTTGCACAGGACTGAAAGTGTTTCCTGAGAAGAGATTTTCTGTTTGCTCTTGCCAATTCCAGAGCATGGGGCCCAGAACAACTAGAAACAGAGATTAGGACTCCAGTCATTTACTTTCTCCAAGAAACAAACATGGCGAATTCTAACCCAAGCCTGGGTTGCCGCCTTGCAGTTAAGACTTGTTTGAGAACTTTGGTTCTTTCTTTCACAGCTCCAGCCTGACAGGTATGTCTTTTCCACACAATTTCGTTGTGACAGTGATTCACCCAGGACTGCACTGAGAGCACAGAACGTTAGGAAATCCAGATTTCTAAGGACTCAGGTTGGAGTTGAGGCTTTGTCTGGTCCATAAGCCTCTAGGGATTTCCATGTGACTTGAGAGCAAAGTTAACTCTGCTTTGTAGATGTTTTCATCCATGTGAACAGTTTCCATATTTTTCTCTTAGTTCAATAAGTTATCTGTCTGTCTACCTACTCCTGCTATCTATTTACCTGTCATCTGTCTTATCTATTTCCTGTCCTCCATCTTTTAAGCCCCCCCCATGTGTGTGTGTGTGTGTGTGTGTGTGTGTGTGTGTGTGTGTGTGAGAGAGAGAGAGAGAGAGAGAGAGAGAGAGAGAGAGAAAGATGATCTAGAATGTAGGTAGCCTATAGTGTCAGCCCTCTAGTGTATGCAACATTCATCATGAGAATTTCAAAAGTTATAATTTAATTATCCACATGTTGGAACTGGAAAGCTGCAGGTCCGAGACTAATTTTCTAAGTTCTCATGACCTCACCTGTACCTGATCTCAAAGTGACTCACAAAAAATTTGCGAGATTCAATCAAAGTTAAAAGGCTTTCTATTCTCAAATACAAAACTTTTGAAGTTTAAACCAGTAAATTTAGGTATAAACAATACATTATAAAATATATAATCTTGAGACAGAGTATAGAATAGCAAACTATTAAAAATTAGTTAATATATTAATTAAAAATATTTAAGTTGAAGAAATATCCAGACCAATATAAACACTATGGATAATAGTGTTTATTACCAATATAAACACTTTATGTTCTTCCAAACCGAACATAAAGAAAGTATTCCATTTTATACATAAATTGTAAACATTGTGAGAAGAGAATAAGCTTCACTTTGGCCGAAATATATATTTAATATTCAATTATATATCATAAATCATTCATTCAAACTCATTTCAAAATAGAGATAGAAAGTTCCAAGATTATTTTTAACAATATACGAAAAGAATGCTATACCAGGCTTTATATAAATTTATTGCAAACACAAAGGTAAATAGCTTCTTCTAACAAGTGCTCTCACTGCACCCAGGTTGTGGATCCACATTAGTAATTTCATTGAACCTTAATTGCCTTCTTCTTATCCTGTAGATATCCAAGTAGAATCATACTTGAATTGCTTAGCTTTGGTTTCTACTGCTGTGATAGAGTACCATGACCAGAGCAACTTGGGAAAGAAAGGGTTTGTATCACTCATAGATCCATATAACAATTTATTATTAAAAGCAGTACAGGTAGGAACCTGAAGGCAAGAGCTGATGCAGAGTCTATGCAGGGGGTTGGGGGGGCTGCTTATTGGCTTGCTCATCATGGCTTCTTCAATCTGCTTTATTAAAGAACCCAAGACCATTTAACCCAGAGATGGCACCATCCACAAAAGGCTGGGCCCTACCTTATCAATCACTAATTAAGGAAATGCCTTACAGGCTTGCCTATAGCTTGATCTGATGGAGGCATTTTCTTAATTGAAATGACTTTGGCTTGTGTGAAGTTGACATAAAAGATACAATATGCTGAAATTAAAGTTTCATTTAATATAGGGGACAGAATCAGTTCAAAACTCAGGCTCACTGACCAGATGACTCAATGGCTCAAAGGTTGCAATTTTCTGCAAATCTATACAGTGACAGCATATAGCACAGTTTAAAAGACCATCAGACCCATTCACCTAACATGACACACCAATTTTGAATGGCTTTAGAAAATATACTTCACGCTGTCTCTCCTCAGAAGAATGAAAATCAGAACAGGGAGTATCACTGTTCACCTACTGAGATGTCCAATAGCCAGAGCATTGGCAGGAAGTGTGTGGAGAGAGAAACTCTTCTATATTTTTGTAGGAACAGAGAAGTGGTTTAACAAAGTTAACCAACAATTTGTCAGTAGCTGAATAGATGATTGGATACTTAAAAACCCTTACTGGCCTTACTGAATATCTGAGTTCTATTCCCAGCTTCCTTGTCCAGTGGCTCTCAACTGCCTACAGACTCCAGTTCTAAAGAATCTAACATCTCCATATGTACTGATAGACACATATGTGGCGTATACATACAGAGACATAGATACATAAATAAAAATACACAGAATCTAAAAGAGGAGACTATTCAGCCATTCCCTGTGTGTGTAAATATAAATTTAACACAAGATCCTCTGTATTTCTTTATACTGATTCAAAGGAAATGGAAATTTATGTCCTAGAAAGCCCTGCTCACAGGCACTTATAGAAGCCTCATTTATAACAGTCTAACTTTGGAAACAACTGATATATTCTGTAGTAGTTGGATAGATAAATAAACCAGTAACATTTAGACAATGGCTATTATTCAGGGCTGAAAAGAAATGAGATACAAAGTCATTGCAAGACATGAAGAAAATATCAATGCATCACTCACTAAAAAACCTCAGTTCTGTGTGGTTATACATATATGACATTTCAAAACAGGCAGAACTGTGGGGACAGTAGAAACTCAAAGGCTTTCAGGAGTTAGGGGAGGAGAAATATAAGTTTTCAGTGCTACAACTTAAAACATTGAAGAAAAGGAGTTAAAAATGAAGAAAATATGGTAATCAAATGAAATCAATAGAATGAAATATAAGCTGTAGCAAAGAGTAAACGTTTACAAAACGTAAATTAGCAAAGAGTTGTATGTGGGAGTTAGGCAGCCATTGTGCAAATCTGTAAGACAGTTGAATAAGCATTCAAGAATGAAGATTTAAGCAGATGCTTCACAAACTATTACTCCTGGTAAATGTGAAATGCTGACAGATGTGTTAGTAATTGCACAAGAGAAATAAAAACTGTTAAGGTAATGCCATTAATAGATTGCTAAATTTTAATATTTATAATAAAAGATGTTTACAAGAATAAAAGGACCCCCTGGCCATTCATGATCAGTTACTAAACAATGACAATTGCAGGATAATGAACCATGAACTATATCCATATGGCCACTAGGACCAGCAAGAGACGTGTGCAACAAAAGTAATTTTGCTATACAGTGTTATTATTGCTTCTATTGCTATTATATTGAGAGAGAGTCTTATGTATCCCATACTGGTTTTGACCTCACAGTGTAACTTATGCTGCTTGTAAGTCCTCTTTTTTGACTGCAAACCTGTTTTCTTTCTTCATAAAGTATTAAAAATAAACCTTGCAACTCATTCTTTGCCATGGTGTAGACGAGTCTAAAATTAGCTATAGCTATGAAATATAAGCATTCCCAAAAGTGTTTTGACTCACAGAACTCTTGTACTAATTAAACTTGTATGTACAACCATCCTTAGATAGCTTTCTGTTTGTAACTATTTTTTTTATTTATTTTATTTTTATTTTTGGATGTTTACTTTTTATACATTTCAAATGTTTTCCCTTTGGAAACCCCCTATTCCATTCCCCCTCCCCCTGCCTCTGTGAGGGTGCGCCCCCACCACCCACCCACCCCCATCTTCCCTCCCTAGCATTCCCCTACACTGGGGCATCTAACATCCTCAGGCCCAAGGGCCTCTCCTCCCACCGATGGCCAACAAGGCTCTCCTCTGCCACATATGTGGCCAGCACATGGGTTCCTCCATGTGCATTCTTTGGTTGGTGGTCCAGTCTCCGGGAGCTCCAGGGGGTCTAGCCAGTAACTACTTTTAAAAGAAAACAAATTCCTGAAATGAACACACACACACACACACACACACACACACACACACACACACACATTTCATTGAAATAGTTAATATACATTTTTTTCTGTGTCTGTTCTGGCATCTTGTAATAAATTAGAAGACAGTCTAAACTACCAAAACTGCATTAAGATTCTACTCCACATCCAAAGGATTGATTTAAGAGAGACTTTGAGAATTAATGACCTGCAGTTGTGCATATTAAACACAGGCGACTCTGTCAGAGAGAGATGGAATAAATCGGTACAGAGACATAAGGAAGAAAATAAAACCGTTTCCTTTTATTTAGCAAGTCAACACCATGTCTCTGGATAAAATCATTAAAAGGAACATGATGTTTTAAGATCTGAGACTCTGTGAAGTCATTGCACACCAATGAGAAGTCAAATAGTGCCATACTATTGCATGATTGCAAAAATATGGTTTAACTAGATGTTCTGTGTGTAAAGATCTCTCAGTGCAGTGTAAGTATTAAGTAATGGTTAAGTAATGCTAAGTATTAACTAGTGGTCATGTTTGCTTTACAGAGTTCCTGCTACAAACCCAGCATATTAACTCTAGAAGTTAATTCTCATAACCTTTTTGATATGAGTGTTCCAGCAAAGAAAGAGAAATTCAATGAGATTAAATAAATTTGGTTAAAGTTACACAGCTATTATAAATGAAAAGCATATGGGGATTCAAATGCATGTGCATGCCCACATACATGTGAACACAGATGCTAGTAAAGGCCAGAAGGGGCTGTCAGATCTGACGGAAATAGAGTTCCAGACAATGGTGAACTGCCCCTTTTGGAAGCTAGGAACTGAACTCTGGTTCTCTGCAAAGCAGCAAGTGTTCTTAAATCTCTGAAGTATCTCTCCAGCCTGCCAAGTGTTGGTTGAATAATTCTTTCATTGCTCTGTCAGTTACTAAGCCAACTGCTGTGATTACCTTAAGTCCTAAGTGACATCAAAATGCACGTACATGACTAATAATGTATCATTCTGGAAGCTCAGTTGGGGATAAGGCATGAAGAGTCTATGATCATTAAAATGCACATTATCTCTGTTCCCTGGCTCTCCTGGTGATAGTAAAGTCATTCACTAAGTTCTTTATCCTAGGATCTTCCAGGTTGAGGAGAGATGAGAAGTGAGGAAAGGGTGAGCATGGAGTATCCTGTGGGAGACTCTGTATGTCTTCTATGTCTCTTCTTTGTAGTCACAAGTAAGAACTCAGTCATATGGCCTACGCCTGATAAATTAAATCACACTGGTGTTCATGGAGAGAAGGGCAGGGTTTGTTACATATATCACTAGAGTATCTCAGCACCAAGAAGTCTAACACATCAATGTAATTCTTTATTAAACTGTGGTTACTTCTGCATCTGCACTACATCTGTGCCATAGTTTTCTTTCTGATTTTCTGATAAATATCTAAATATTTACATGGGAGAGAGGGTTTATTGGGTTTGTGATTATAGATTACATTCATCATTGATGGTAAATCAAGATCAAGACAGCTGGCCATATCACATCCAAGTTAAGAGAAAAGAGAGAATAAAATCATCATTGATTGTTTGATCTCAGCTAGCTTTTTACTTTTGGTTCAGGATTCCTGCCTAGGGAAAAATGTACCCACAATGGCTGAGTCTTTGTAAATCAATTAATAATCAAGACAATCTTCCACAGACAAACCCAAATGTCAACCTAACTCAAATAATTGCTCATTAAGAACCCCTTCCCATGTGTATCCTCTGGTTAGTGATCCAGTCTCCGGGAACATGGGAGACCAACCAAAGAATACACATGGAAGGACCCATGGTGCTGGCCACATATGTGGCAGAGGAGAGTCTTGTTAGTCATCAGGGGGAGGAGAGGCTCTTGGGCCTGAAGGTGTTAGATGCACCAGTATAGGAGAGTGCCAAGGAGGGAAGACAAGAGTGGGTGGGTGGGTGGGGGAATACCCTCATAGAGGCAGGGGAAGAGGGGAGGGGATAGGGAGGTTCCAAAGGGGAGATCTAGAAAGGGGGAAACATTTGAAATGTAAATAAAGTATTAAAAAAAAAAACAACTTAGATCAGGGTCCTGAATATTTTGGTATTGTAGAATTCTTCAATGGTCTGCATATAATTTATGAAACTCTATCATAGCCCTATTTCCAAATCCACAATGAAAGTATTTCTAAAGGGGAAAAAAAGAATCCCTTCCCCGGGGCTGGAGAGATGACTCAGCAGTTGAGAGCACTGGCTGCTCTTCCAGAAGTCCTGAGTTCAATTCCCAGCAAGCACATGATGACTCAAAACGATCTGTAACGGGATCCTATGCCCTCTTCTGATGTGTCTGAAGACAGCTACAGTGTACTCATACACAGAAAATAAATAAATCTTAAAATAGTAATAATAAAGTAGTTAAAAAATAATCCCTTCCCAGCCTTCCTAGTTTATTCTAGAATATATCAGTATGACAGTTCAAACTAACCAGCACCATCACTTTGTTTTTCAAGTAATATAAAATATCCATAGGCCTTATATTCATATCCTTCAGATGATTTCAGTAGGCAATATTGATGAGGCTCATACTACATACTAATCTTTTATGATTATGACTACTTAAAAACCTATCATCACCTAGATATGAAATAGGGACTTTTATCCTTTCTCTTTCAAGATTCTGAAGTTAAGATGCAATTTAATCTTATGGCCTGTCTTCAAATTTCTAGTAAGTAGAAGTAGGAACAATAGGTTATATTTACACATTTCTTGTTTAATATGTAATGCCTTATTGGGAAAAATATGCCCATCTGTTATAAATTTTTGCTTAATTAACCCCATATTTTCACATGTTTTATGGAAATCTAATTCATAGTGTTCAAATTTGCTGATGATATGTAATGTCACATTCATTTTTATATTTTCACTTATTAAATTGTGTATTTTAACCTTGTTTTATTTCATATTAAGTAAATTACATTAAACTTGTAAGTCATGTGTCAACTTTGGTTGGATAATTGCAACGGGAAGTTATGGTACTGAGTATTTAGCACCCTGAAAGGACTAAGTAGGCTTTAGTGGTATTCTGTCCCTTTAAAAAAATGTATTGGCTAAATATCCTTTAGACAAATAATGAATATTTAATACATCTCAATAAATATTGATCAAAAGATTGGAGTGAGGCTTAGCTAATTCCTAAGATACTAAACAAAAGAGTGGTTATTTTGGTTTGCTTTCTGTTGCTGTGATAAAACACTCTGACCAAAACAACTTGGGGAGGAAAAGACTTCATTCCCAGGTCACAGTTCATCTTTGAGGGGGATAAGGGCAGGAACTGAAGGAAAGAACCTGGAGGCAGGAATAATGCAGGGAAGATGATTTACTGGCTTGCTCATTGACCCATGATCAGCTAGCGTTCTTAGTTCTGGCTTATATGCCTAGGGATGCTGCCACCTACAATGGGATGGCTCCTCCCACATAAATCATTAATGGAAATAACCTAGACCTGGCCACAAGCCATTCTAAAGAGACCATGTTTCAACTGAAGTTTCTCTTTTCCCATATGACCTGAGGTGTGCCAAGTTAACAATAAAACTCAATAGGACTGTGATGTATTATCAGTAGGGAGGTAGGGAAAACCACATCCACCGATGTGTAGATTTTCGTTAACCTTTGTTACATCCTCAATCAATTTTAAACCTTTCTGCTGTTCCTTTAAATTGACATGAAAGGGTTAGTCAACACTGTTTCTGCCATCTCAGAAATGAATCACAAACTGAAAGTTAAGAAGGTACCCAGATTTTATGGTTTGCTCAAGAGTTTCTTGGTCATTTAGTTAAAAAAAGTATTTGACCTTTTGATTTCTTCCTCTGAAAAGTGGGATCATTAAGATTTCCTTGTGTAGTGCTTATGAAGATAAAGCAAATGGATGTAAAAATGTCACGCAGCAGTGTTTATAGTTTTTGTAACAGCCATTGTTAAGTAAGGGGCATCAACTGGACATATTTCTCTCAGAAATTTATTAAAAATGTGCAATAAATGAACATTTATTCAGTGGCGCAGAGTTTGAAAACATGCAGGCAAATGGGAAAAATCCCTGAAGAATGCAAAAGAAAGTCATGTGTCTTCATAGATGGTAAGAATTCTCAATAACAATCACATGGAAGAATAAGAATAAGACCAGTCAATATAGCACATGAGGGATGGCAAATGAGAAACGTACCCAAGGATGTCCTCTTGCATCCACAGCTCAGATGTAAATGTGCACCCTTTACCACTTCATCAATGAACCCAGAGTGGAGAAGGTTAGTGTTGTCTATGGAGTAGAGACCAAACTTCTAGAAGCCATGATTGTCCACACCTCACCTAACAGCAGTCTTCTGCTTCAAGGTCCCTGTTATTTACTTACATTTTCTCCTCTACAAGACAGCTAAGCTACTCTGCCTTGTCATATGCTGACATTGTTTCTGAGGGTTGTGACTTACATTAGTTAATAGTTCTTGTTTAACTTCCTTCCCTCAATCCTCAAATGTCCAAAATCTGTCCTTTTATTAAGATCAAACCTAAATGCCTTTCAATCTTGCCTACGGTCTGAACGGAAATTCTCTCTCCTTTGAGGTTCTATATTATTTCCTGATTTTTTTTTTTTAGATTTATGATTACTAATAGTGTATGAGCATATACAATAAATGTGATGATAAATATGTGTTTTATGAACTACATTTCATGGAACATTTATTGTACTGAGATGATATTTCTAGGAAACATTTTGTGTGAACATGTAAGTTTGGGGAATTATAGTATTTCCCTAGTCCCTGTTTCTTAGAAGCACAAGACATCCAATGAAGAATTTAAAATATAAAATATTTAAAGCTTATTTAACTATGAGGTTATTAATTTTTAAATGATATACTGTTTTATCCATGATATATTGATATTCATGAAATCCATGGGATAAAACACTCGTGTCCAGTGAATACTGGTTTAATCATTGCCTTGATTAAGTTTAAGAATCTTAACATTTGATTAACCCTATGCTCCCTGGCCATGGGGACCTTAGTCGGTTCTTTCAACCCCACAATTCCCTGGTTGTAAGGATTTCACCTGGGGCTGTTAATACAGTACTCTCAGTTGTAGGCATTTTTCTTCCTCTGTGCACAGAGATTCAGCCTGTGTCTGGGTTTTTGAAAGGACGCTTGCTCAATTAGGAAGGATACTAAGGAAGGAGCAGAATCTGAAGGGTTCAGAATGCTTTTTGCTGGCATTCTGTCTTTAAAAAATGACAGAGAGAGCAGCTAACCAGATTCCCTGTCAACAGCCTTTCTGCAGGACTTGGTCCAAGCACTGAAGAGTTTCCACTGACCTCCATATTGTGATCAAATGTCCCTCTCCTCACTGGCTCTGGCCAAGTTTCTAGTGACTTTATTTCTTTCTCCTACCTGCTCAGTGTCTCTTCTATTAAGTTTCACTTAAAGGAGGACACATTGAATTACATTTATTTTAACATTGATTTGGTTTGTCATCTCAGTAGACTAAAACTGTATGTGTTTGTACGTGTAAGTGTGTGTGTGTGTGTGTGTGTGTGTGTGTGCACATTTGAATTCACTTGTACTATGCACACATGTGAGTTAGAAGTCAAAAGTCAATCTCAGGTCTAGTTCCATAAGAAACCATCCATCTTATTGTGTTTTAAGACAGGCTTTCTCACCATCCATGGATTTCAATAATGTAATTACTGACTACATAAGGCCAGAGAGAGAGATTGAAAGAGCGTGAAGCATTTCTAGGATTGAATGAAGTTAAGTGTTCTTTCTCACGGAAATCCAAGAGAGCTTCCAACAACAATTCATGTGTTATTTCTGCAGGCATGTAGACACACAGGCTGACAAGTACCTTCAGCAGGTAGCACAGTCTACCAGTGAGGGCAGAACTGGACATCATCATTTCACATATCACGTGATATTAAAATAATATTACTTATTTCCTTGTTCCAATTGTAATTCTGATAGTCTTTTTGAGTCATTCATAAAAGAAGATAATTAAGAGTCTTTTGCATAGTCTCATCCCTACTGCCTGGACTGCACTGCTACCAGAAGATAAAAGACTTCATCAGTGATACCTGACTGTGAAACCCCCATGCTACAATAATGACTGACCTGGAGCAGCATATCTACTGATATAATAGTGGCACAACCACTTTTTGATTTGATTTAAATGCTACATCAGAGACGAAACCCATATCTAATCCCATTGCCACACATACAGCCTGTGGCTAGAAATGTCATAGGCCTAGGAGGAAAACCTACTATTATATTCTGCTAAGGGGATACTGTAATAACCCAAAACCTAGTTAATTATTGTTATTTTCACAGATCAATACATCTTTCAACCTTCAACTGAGAAGCTTCTATTTGTAACAGATTTTGATTAACACAGAGGTACATATTGGCCAAAGTACAGAGAAGAAGAGACTGCAGAATGATCAGCCTTAAAAGGGTCACCTGTATCACATACCTATATTCTGAGGCTTGGGGATCATTGCAGAAGAAGGAGCAGAAAGAGGGTAATAGCTTGGATTACTACAAGGAAAGAGTACTTTATGGACAAAGCCAAGAAAACGCACATGCAAACTCGCAGCATCTGCAACAGTATGCACAGGACATGTGCAAGCCAAAGCCAGACAAAATTTCATCACAGAGGTAGAGGATTGTGTACAAAGTTTCCCTCTTGGCTGAGGCACTATGAAGAATTGTTAGATGCTGGGAGGAGGAAAGACATTTTGTCTAAGACTGTCATTTTGATAAGTCAGTCATGTTCCAGTGGAATACTACACATCCAATAATATTTGGGCACACACATTGATCTTGAAGAGTTTGATTTTGTTTTGTTTTGCTTTATTTAAGGACATAAAATTGAGTGGATCTTGGAATGGTTAAAGAATGGGTGAATGTGATTCAAATACATTGTATGAAATTCTTAAAAAACTAATAAATGGTATAGTAAGCGGCCAGAGGTATAGTGCAGCAATTAAAACACTGCCACCGAGACGAAAGGTATGAGTTCAATACAATACAACAAAAGGAAAGAATTGACTTCTATAAGTTGTCCTCTGACCTCCACACATGAAGTGTGGTTGTCATGCATGCACGCGTGCACACAAACATACACACAAACACACACACACATGAGAGTGAGCATGAGCAAGGGGGTGATACAGTAAAATTATCCCTCAGCTATTTCATAAGATATCCTTGCAATAACTTTGAAGGACTAGTAGTTAGACAAATCTCTGATAGGCAGGCAGATAGGTTTATTACATTGATAGGTAATAAATAAGGTGAACTTTTAAAATAGCAGCTTATTCCTTACCCTCATTAACTAAGACAAAAGCCTAGTAACTTAGCATGAAGTCTGGTATGCCTATTCCCTAGGCAGTAGGGACCCTCTGAAGATAGAACTGCCAGTCCAAGGCTGGATCACAACATATTTATGACAAAATTGTGAGCCTATCAACTTCCCTACATTTTTTTCAAACTGACCAATCCTAAATTAGTTGATGAAAACCTCTCAAAGATCATTATAAACCCAAATCCATGCCCTCAAGTTCCTGATCTGATTTGCAGAGGATCTTTCTCTCTTCCTCTGTGTGCCTTGCTGCTCTCTCTCTCTCTCTCTCTCTCTCTCTCTCTCTCTCTCTCTCTGTGTGTGTGTCTTTCTGAAATCCTAGTAAAAACATTTTTTTTCTGACTTACAAGAGACTATGGATTTTTATTCCACATAACATTTTTATGCTCTTGCTTTCAGATTCTTTTTTGTTTGTTTGGTTGGTTGGTTTTTGTTTTTTTATTACTTTTGATGGGTGGGTGGGTGGGTGGGTGGGGGAATGCCTCCATAGTGGCATAGTGGCAGGGGGAGGGGGAGGGAATGGGGAGGTTCCAAAGGGGAGATCTGGAAAGGGGGAAACATTTGAAATGTAAATAAAGTAGGAAAAAAAAAAAGCATTGCTTTATCAGCCAATCCTGTCTTCTGTGCTTGAGATTTTCCTTGTTGTTACCTATTGTGTTTGAGATTTTTCCTACATTTTAATTCTCCATCTGACAGAGAAAACAAATCCAGGGAAGACACCTGGACAGTAACATCATTATACTATTTGCTAAACAATTGTGTGTGCACAATCTTTGCATGTCTGTATGAACACCTAATGTCATCTTATGTGGTGTCCCTCAGGTGACACCCTACCCTGTTGTGCTTTAGGCATCTTTCTTCCTGGCCTGTAGCTTGCTAAATATGCAAGGCTAGTTGACCAGAAATCCTTTTGTTTTTTCCTACTCTGCATTGGGATACAAAGTTCATGCTTCCCTCCCTGGCTTATTTGGATACTGGAGGATGAATTCAATTCCATGTATTTGTATACCAAGCACTTAATTGACTGAACCATATTATAAGTCCCTGATTGGCACATTCATGATAAAAAGGAACTGCTGGTGTTGATTGTTGTATACGTCAGCATGAGGACCAGGAATGTTTTTCTGGGGTTCACTTTTCATTCATATTAGTGAGACAACCCCCTGTACCTCTTCCTTCTCAGGTCACCACTCCCTACAGTTAGGCTTAACTTCTGAAATAACCTGTTTTAGCTGTTCTGCTGTTTCACATTAGTAAGGTTCTTTAGTACCTTAAGAACCACATCGACCTGGCAATATCTCCAGGCAGCAGAGGCAGCCAGACCTTCTTTCCACCACACATCAAGCATGTGTGACAAAACGTGTATGTCACATGTTCTAAGACTTATCCTGTGGCCCTGTAAAACGTCTCTCTTGAATTCTCACTTTAAAATGTTCCTGAATTGCCTCAAATGTTCACTGCCTGACTCTTTGTTGGCTTAGCTTGCTACTACAGAGAGTATGACCTTCAGCCACTATGCACTCCTTAGACATTTCTCATTGAATCAACTGAGATGGGCATATTCATAGGCTCACAGATGTCTCTAAGGTTTACTCGACCCTCTGTCTCTTTAAAATATTGCATTTTAATTTTTGTCTATTAGAAGATATCTTCAGGACATGATTACTTAGAATTCATGATTTCAAAGCAGAAGCAGTAATTTCCACAGTGTTTGTCCATAGTGATCCATCCTGTTCATGAATATGCTCAATAAATAGAGGAAATGAAGATATTGTTACTTCCAAGTAAATATCCATGGCAAAACCTCATCTGGTCTCAATGTTGATCTCATTTGTCACATAGTTATAGCAAACATTCTAAACCATAAGTATATGCTTTGGGAATGAATGTGACTGATAAATATCCAAATGTTAGTTGTAGAAAAAAATGGATGATAATTTAAATTGCTCTAATTGTAGTCTATTTTTATAAAACTTTTGAAATGTTGGCTTGAACATCTGAGAGGATGTTCTGTATTTGAGAATAAAATTTAAATATTTTAACCCTTTGTAAGTATGCACTTCTATTTTAAACCATTCTCTTTTTAAGGGACCTGCTATTTACTATTCATTTATTCATTCATTCAGATATCTGTGCATGATGTGTGTCTATTCACATATGTATGTGAGTGTGTATGAATGAATGTGAATACATGCATGATATGAAGTCCATGTGAGGTTAAGAGAGCAACCGTATGAGTCAGGCCTAGGTTCACACCTTGATCGAGACAGTATTTCTCTATGTTCACTACTGAGGACAGTTAGCTGGACCATGAGATGCTACAATTCTCCCATTTCCACTTATCAATTTACTATAGGAGTGCTGAGGTTAGAGATACATGCATTATGTCACCTGGATTTACTTGGGTTCCGGGGATCCAAGCCTAAGTCCTCACATTTGTGCAGCAGGATCTTCACCCAATGAGCCATCTTCCCAGGTTCTTCTTCTTTGCTATTTTATCTGGGGGCTGAGGTCATTAGGAGTGGTTCATTCCATGCGATATTTCCTGTGAATGTTCCTTTCAATATTGTTTTTTATCTCTTTTAAGTTTATACTGCCATTTTCAACAGTGTCCTATTTCAGGAGTGAGATATTTTCCCTTTGCCTTGCCACACCCAAAACCATTAGAAACAATCAGTTTGTGCTTCATATCCACATCATTCTATTTTAATGTGTATGGAAGCCAGTTTCACTCACTCTTAATAGGAACATATGACAAATAACATTAAAATGTATTTGACTTTCTATCACAGTGTCTATTCTCAAAGGAATGGAAACATGCTTTATTAATCTCTAAATCCATACCTAATATCACAACAACTGCTACAGATGTCAGTGCAGCAGGCACTGTGTATCTATATTTAAATCTTTCTCAAAGGGAGGAATCTTGGCCTTTGAGAATGGAAGAAAATTTTGAGAAATTCTAAGTGGAGAAAGCAAACATATACATATGTCCATCTCTCATTTCCCAAAATGCATTTCAATTAAAGTATTATTTTAGAATAAAATGCAGAACAATCCTGACAATCATCTGTGGAATTTCCAGATGTGTCATCTAGCTAAATTTATTCATCAATTTAAAAGTGGTATTGAAGAGTTAGAGATAGTTTCAAAAATGTTTTCTTTCCCTTAAGACAGTGATACTCTTTGTGCTCATCTCAAAAGAAATTAAATATTACATAGGAGGATAAAAGAATGATTCTATAAAATTGTCTTACAAAATTAACTGCTTTCATCATCATATAGACAGTTTTCAGAGGATTTTTTTGTTTTACAAGTTCAAGCCAACACTTTCATTATTATGAGTAAAGTAGACAAGAAGACGTTAGTGTCAGAGCTTGACTGGATTCAAGTCACAGTTTTGTGATTAGCAATGCCTATAAAAAATAATATGTATGTTTTCAAAAATTCTTTGGGGACACAGAGCCTCAAGTCTGGGGACTCTCCTTTAGACATTGAACAGCTTAAGGGATAACAAAGGAGATGGCTGTAAAGATCTCCAGCATCTCTCTAAGTGCTCCTGCTTCCCTAAAGTGTTGCCAGAAAATACCACTAACTGGCTACCTTACAAAAACAGAAGCACATTTAATTACATTTCTGGAAGCTAGAAGCTCAAGACCAAGGTATTTGTTTCTTCTGAGGCCTCTGCTCTTGGGCTGTGAGCTGTGCTTTATGGTGTCTTTATATGGTATCTTTCTTCTATGTGTGTGCCTGGGTTCCTCATTTCTTCACCTGAAATGGTTAAGAGTCATGCACCATTAGGTAGGACTCACTCTTCAGTCTCATTTTATCTCTTTAAAGTTTGTATCTCCAAATACAGTCATATGTTGAGCTTCAACATATAAGTTGGAAAGAAACAGGATTCAGGAAGTAACAGAGAACATGATATATCCCCAGAAGTTGCTCTTCTTGAGGTAGAGTGAGCTATAAGATGTGTATAGGAAATAAGGTGGTTGGCTAATGTTATCTGGGACTATCATCCTATCATGGCTTCTGGTACTAGAGGATTGAGCAAAGGTGCATGGATATCCTGTGTGGATTAACAAAAAGAAGCTGACTATTGTATCAGGAAATGCTTTAGCTTAATAAAAAGCAACGGTAATTTTCTCAGTCAGAAATTGCCTGTGCTTTGAATTCTGTCATGAAGGCCTTAGTTTCAATCAGTCTCAAGATAAGATGCAAGTTCTGTCTACAAACTAATTTAAACTTTAAATCCTTTGTAGTAACTAGAATGCTTTGATCATCTTCTTTTTTTCACAGTTAACTAGAGTTACTAGACAGGGTTTTCAAAGAAAAATTTCCTTTCATGCTAATCATTAAACAGACTTAACATTTCTTTTGCAATCTGTCATTTTGTGTCAATATCTCCATTAAATGCATCCTTTTTTCCTTTTATCCTCCACAAGCTAATGACCTACTTGATTTGTATTTGTTAATGACTCATTGGAAATTTCAGGAATGGATCAATCAACATATTTGATTGGTTCTACTTTATGTAGGGAAACTCTGTTCAAAAAGAGAAATAAGAAATATCACTGTGGGGAGCATGGCCATTGATGTCCTGTAATGTGTAGATGACCATTATAATAATCATTTTCTACATGAGAAACCTGGGCCATAAATATTATTAATGACAAATATGAGCTAAAATAACATGTAGGCTCAATGATCATGAGAAATCTAGCATTCTCTGTCACCTTGTCTCACACTTCCATGTACATCAGACCATACTGTCCTATAACTGAGGAAAGAGGAAAATGGATTCTTTATAGTTGCTCCTTGCTCTTGTTGCTGGTATCTTCCAGCTCTGAGTCAGTCACTATTATCTCCCTTTTACAGATTTCTTTAGTTTCTTCTCTCACGGTTCTTAGTTCTTCTGTCACCGTGATAAGATATCATGACAAAATTAACTCAGAGGTGAACAGCTTGCTTGAGCTTACAAACCAAGAGCACAGTCTATCATGGCTTATAAGTCAAAGCAGTAGGGTCTTGAAGCAGATAATATTGCATCCACCTTATGGAAAGGAAGGATGATAAATGGTAGGTTTTGGTATACTTCAGGATCTCAGCCAAAGAAATGGCATCACCTACAGGGGAAGGATCTTTCCACCTCAACTAACCTCATCAATATCAGCCCACAATGGAATGCCCAAATGTGTGATTCTAGATTGCATCTCACCAAGTTGACAACAGAAAAGGATTGCCACTGGAGAAGCATCTGTAGAGAAGATGAACATAAGGTGCCACAATAGAAAAGACATTGAAAGAAATTGAAACCTTAAAAACTCTAGAGGTTTTTTTTTTTTTTCTCTCAACTTAAGAACTAGCCTTGGCCAGAAATGGCTGATCAGGTAAAAGCTTTTGTCACCTAGTCTGACAAACTGAATGTGATCTCTGGAACACACATGTAGGAGCAGAGAACCATTTCCTACAAGCTGTCCTCTGACCTACATGTACACACTTTGTATGTACACACATGCATGACACACAAAATCTGTTGATGTAATAAAAAATTAAAAATAAGAAAAGAATAAACTAACTTTACTCATAAACAATTTTTGGCTAGTCGAATAGTTACAAAATTATGGAGCAATAAATGTGCATATTTATACCCAAAATATGTGCAAGAGATGTTGATCATGTTTTAAAAAAGACATAATTGCAAGGGCAATACTTTTATGCCAACATCTTTGTTTTCTTCTCATAAATCTATTTTGAACAATTTTAATTTTTAATTTTTACTGAGACACTAATCCAATCCCTTTGAACTAACTCATTTTGTTGTAATTTACACAACAAGTCCCCTTAAACCTGAAATCTCAATACTACAAGTGCTCAATGGCAACAGAAATCAAAAGCCCAAAAGAAACTATTCAAAATTTCTGCCCAAGGAAAGGAGAGTCATCAGAATCACTATATAAGAGATTTGAGGAACAGTATAAATTATTAAAGATAAAATAGATGGAATACAATAAGTGAGAAAAGCAGAAATGTCTAGGGTGGATAAGAGCAGCATAATAAAATGATCCACCACAAGGAAATACCCTGCAAGGCGTGGGAATGCTTGAGTTGGGGGCAGATGTCTTAGTTTATTTTCTTATTGCTATGATAAAATACTCAAGTTCAACTCAAGTAAGCAAAGGATGACTTTAGCTTATAAAGTCAAGACACAGTCCACAGTTGTGGGACAATCAAAGGAGGGAGCTGAAGCAGCTGGTTCCATCACATCCATGTTCAGGAAACAGAGGAGAATGACTACAAGCTAGTGCTCAATTCACTTTCTCCACTTTAGAAAGCCCAGGATCTCTGTCCCAGGAAGTGTTCCCACTAACCACTAAGATGTGCCCTTCCCTGTCAATTAATGTAAACAAGATAATCCTCAGAGGCATGGCAAAAACCGCATCTCCATGATGATTCTAGATTCTGTGAAGTGTACCATTAGCAGGAACAATCACATGGGAAGAAAGTGAATGGGAAGAGGGAAGCAGAGCCAGCCGCTAAGGATTAATTTCCTTAAAATGGCTCTGCATTTTGTACAGCTGAACAGCCCTCAAGGCTTTGTTGCCCTTTTTTGGGAAAAGTACCTGATCACAAGAAAAGAACTACTCTTGTTAAGGAAAATATTCACATAATATATTAATTTGACATCTACAGCATAGATATCTTACACATACAGATTAGATACATCTATAAAATAAATCTTTATTGGGTGGTAGATATGAGTGCTTACTGCTCTTTCAGGAAACCTTGGTTCTGTTCACAGCACTCATTTTGGACAGCTCACAATCACCTGTAACCCACCTTCAGGGAATCTGATGCACTCTACTGATTTCCACAGCACCTGCATTTCTGTGTATTTAGCCATAAACAGACAGAAAGACAGACAGATGTAATTAAAAATAAAATAAATTTCTCTATAATTAGATATTTATATGCAAATATATCTAATATACAATATAAAAAGAATCTACATATTTTATATATTGTGTTTTATAAATGAATATACAATGCATAATAGACTTGTTATAATTTGTACAGATAGAATATTTGAAAAGTTATTAAAATAACCATTGGGAACCTAGATATAGTTCATATATCAAGCCAATATAATGAATGGGTAAATGGTTTGTGATCACTGTCAGATTCAAGCTCATAGATTATGGTACTTTTCAGAATATAAACTGCTATGTACACAGATTCTATATTACATTAATCTATCTTCTAGGCATTGTTATGGACTTTTCTGTACCATGGTATTAATAAAAATATGTGAAGTTCAATGACAACTTGAGATTCAAATCTTTATATAATAAAGTATTAGATGGAACTCATGAGAGAAGGAATTGCCACTAGTGTTATGTTTGAATAAAAAATGATACTCAAGATGATTGCCTTTTCCTTGTAGTATGCAGTTAAAGATGGAGGTAGAATAGTGTTCTGAACTTCAGAAAGGCTTCAGAAAAAACTCTATCTACTTATTAAAATCATGTCTCCTGAAGATGTTAATGTAATATGCACCTCTGAAGAGAGAAGTACCGACCAATGAGATTAAATGAGATTAAATTAGTTAAATGAATGTCATACTCAACGTTTCTATTGTTGTGACCAAACACCATGACCAAGGCAACTTATTTAACTGTTTATTAAGGGCTTGTAGTTTCAGAAGGTGAGCTATGACCATCATGGTGGGTAAATTGGCAGCAGTCAGTCAAGCATAGCACTGGAGAAGTAGCTGAGAGTTTAAATTCTTTTCTACAAATAGGATGTAGAGAAAAAGACCAGTATAATGACATGTTTCCTCCAACAAGGCCACACCTCCTGATCATTCCTAAAGAGCTCCACCAACTGGGATCCAAGTCTGCAAATATATGAGCCTATGGACACCATTCTCATTCAAAACACCACAGTGAATAAAGGTGCTTCCTATCAGGACTGATGATCTGAATTCAATACCACATGATAGAGAGCATTAACTCTGAAGAGCTGTCCTCTGATCTCTATACATGTGCTTTGGCATACTAACTCTTGCATGCACATGTGCACACACAAACCTAAATATGTAATTTTAAAAATAAATGTTTAAAGATTCATTTTTACGTATCTGTATGTGTATGAAACTGTGTGAATGTATGACAAATGAATGCAGGTACCTATGCAAGCCAAAAGAGGGCACTGGATCACCTGGACCTGGAGTTTAAAGTGGAGTGGATGGATACTGCTGTCATGGGTGCTGGATACCAAACCAATGTCTTCTTGAAGAGCAGCAAGTGCTGTTAACCACTGAACTATCTCTCCAGCTTCTTCTTTCACATTTCAGTAAAGGACTTGGTGTCCAGAGATCATTTAGAAATGGATATTAGCCTAAAAGCTCAGAATACCCAAGATACAATTCACAAACCATAAGAAGTTCAAAAAGAAGGAAGACCAAAGTGTGTATGCATCAGTACTTCTTAGAAGAGTGAACAAAATACTCACAGGAGTTAGAGGGTGAGAGGGACATGGGAGGAAGGGGGAGGAGTTAAGATCAGGTATGGGAGGAGGCTGGGATAATATACAGAGGGTCAGAAAATTGAACAGAGGTGTATAGCAATGGGGGATGGGGAACTGGGGCTAGCCAACAGCAAGTCCCAGAAGCCAGGAAAGCAAGAGGCTGCCAGGACCCAGCGGGGATAAGATTAGGTGAAATGCCCAACAAGGAGAGGGAGAACCTGTAGAGACCATACCCAGAGGTTAGGCAAGGCCCCCAGTTGGGGGAATGGGGCCACCCACTCAACTCCAAATTTTTAACCCAGAATTGCTCCTGTCTAAATGAAATACAAAGACAAAGTTTGGAGCAGAGATGAAAGAAAAGGTCATCCAGAGACTGCTTCACCTGGGAATCCATCCCATATACTGACACCAAACTTAGGCACTATTGTAGATGCCAAGAAGCGCTTGATGACAATAGCCTGATATAATTGTCTCCTGGGAAGCTCTGCCAGAGCCTGACAAATACAGAGGCGGATGCTTGCAGCCAACCATTGGACTGAGCACCAGGTCCCCAATGAAGGAGTTAGAGAATGTACTGAAGGGATTTGCAGTCCCATAGGAAGAACAACATCAACCAACCAGATCCCCCAGAGCTCCCAGGGACTAAACCACCAGTCACAGAGTACACATGAGGGGACCCATAGTCCCCAGCTGCATATGTAGCAGAGGATGGCCTTGTGGGCATCAATGGGAGGAGAGGCCCTTGGTCCTATGAAGGCTCCATGTCCTAGTGTAGGAGAATGCGAGGGTGGGGAGGTGGGAGTGTGTGCTTGGGAGGGGGAGCACTCTCATAGAAACAGAGGGAGGGGGATAAAATAGGGGGTTTCCAGAATGGAAATGGGGAAGAAGTATAACATTTGAAATGTAAATAAATAAAATATCCAATAAAAAAAAAAGAAGAGGAGGTGATAAACAGCTGTCGATTAATGTGCAAAGGCAAGGAGAAAACTGAAGGCAAACTCAAGTTGATAAAATCAAGTAAGTTACACTTAGTATGTGTGATAGGTCTCTCATTTGGAGACAGATTTTCTAATGGAAATTCAAATTTCTTATTATTTCTGAAGTGTTCAGTGAGCTTGTAAAAAGCAAAAGACTGGATAGGCAGCCTTTGCAGGAAATATTTCTTCTTATGAGTCTAGCCTTGACCTGAACACCTGAAGTAGTAATGAGTTCACAGTTACTGGTCAACATTCTTTCACTTTGTCCTTCTATGAGCTGTAGTCACCAAATGAAGAGAAGAAATTGCAGTCATAGTTTCTCCTTTATGAAATCTGCAGATTTTGTAACAAAGTCTTAAACAGTAACAACAATTTATGGTCTGGTCAAGGAGACCATGTTTTATGGTAAACAAATTGAAGCATGGACAAATGCTTCTAACCTCTTTTTGCCAGAAGGGGCACTGGGCTACATGAAACAGCTCTTCTAGCATTCTTATTCATTGGACTTGTAGGATATCTATAATACCTTTACAGGAAGAACAGAACGAAGACAATTTAATAACTCATTTGTATTTTATAACACAGTTAGAAAAAATAACTGAAATGATGCTGGGGTTATAAAAGCTGTAAAAAGAAAAGATAAATATACCCAGTAACTCTAATTCCTCCCACTGGGAACCATTATACACACAAAGGCTTAAAAACTATGAAAAATAATAGATTTTGGTTGAGCTTTTATTTCCTGTGTATTGTGTAGATGTGTGTGTTTATTGGTGTCTTAGCTTCAGTAGTCAACTTGGCACACTTGGGAAGAGAGAACCTCAATTTGGAAATTGCATCCATTGGACTGGCCTGTGGGCATTTTCTTCATTGCTGATTTATGTAAAGGGTCCCAGTCCACATTAATAGATGCCATCCCCAGGCAGGTGGACCTGGACCAATTTAAAAAAAAAAAAAAAAAGCTTATCGAGTCAGAGAAAGTTAAGCACTAAGCAAAATTCCTCAATGTGTCTCTGCTTCAAGGTACCTTGGCTTCCTGCCTTGGCCTCTGTCCATTATGGACTATAACCTGTAAACCAAACTACCTCTTCCCTCTTCCGAACTTGCTTTTGGTCAATGTTTTATCATATCAACTGAAGGCATACAAAAGTAATAGATGTTCACGTTCATTTATGTGCAGATGAAGACGTACATGTATCTGTAAGTGCACAGACTTGGACATCAGAAAATCATCTCAGTTTTTGCTCCTCCTTTTCCTCTAACTGTAATTTGCTTAAAAATCACCAAAAAGTCTAGTCTAGTTGTCTAGTGCGTCTCCAGGATCAACCATGGTGCTGGAAATGCAAGTGTGTACCACAATGCCTGTCATTTTATCAAACTCCAATCTTCACATTTGCAAGGCAAGTATTTTAGCAATTTTATCTGTTTTTTTTTTTTTTTCTTCACATTCAAATATATTGTGTAGAATCCTGAACTGCTTACAGGTTATTAGGGATCTGGAGTCATAGTTGTCCCCATTACTCTACCAAAACAGTAGACATACACATCAGGCATGAGACTTCAGTGGCCAGGTGATGCCAGGTCGGCTTTTCACAGATCTTATAATATTCGCTTTAGAACAGAAGCATAAGCAATATAGAAATTCATTTATATTTTATTTTTGAGCAGAATATTCCTGTAAAAAATTCTATCTTCAATCCATTTAGTATGGAAGGTTTTTTGTTGTTATTGTTGTTGTTGTTACTGCCAACAACAAAATCTGTAAAATAAGCCACAGTCATGACCAAACGAGCATGTTAAAACAATCAGCAATGATGCCCATTCCATTTCACTCATTGTTCAGTGAGGCTAAAGGTGTCACAGCTCCTGGGAAGAACTTGTCTTAGTTACTTTTCCTGTGGCTGATAAAAAAATCCTGACAAAAGCAACCTAAAGGAGAAAGGGTCTATTGCATTCCATGTGCCATTCCACAAGGAAGGAAAGACACAGGGTCAGGAGCATGAGACCACTGGTCATAGCTCAGCTGCAGTCAGGAAGCAGGGGACAATGAATGCTGGTGCTCAGCTCACCCTCTCCATCTTATGCCATCCAGGCTTTGGAGCTCAGGAAATGATTCCACCATAGACAAGATGGCTCTCCTCATATTAATGAATGACACCCCCCCCTTAATGAATACCCCCCCCTCAGCAAGCTCAGACACCTGTTTTTCAAGTGAGTTTGCATTCAATCAAGTTGATAATTGACACAAGCCATCACATATGTTAGCCTCTAATGATATCCACCTTTCTCATTTGCACAAGAGATCATGAATCCCAAAGTAGGCAATCCGAGTTTGGTGAATCAACCAAGACTTGCTGACTCTCTGATAACCCCTGTATACCATGCAGGATTCTGTGAATACAGCCTACAATTCATCTGTATTAGCATTAAAAAATAAAGTTGTGTGCTCAGCATCTCGCAGAGACATCACTACCATGCAACTGAATTTCAATTCCAAAAACCACATGCTTTTTGTTCATCTACTTACACAGGTTCTGCTTTGAGCCACTGTGACAAATTGCTTGTTTTTTGATATAGCTATCAACTTATATTTAAAGTCCTAAGTTTAATTGATGAGCAAAATTAAGAAATGATACATTTGTTGACTAGCATACGTGGGGGAGTAAAATTGGGTAATAGAATAAAATTTAACTCTACAACATTTGTAGGTGCTCTTTATATGATTTGCAAGTCAAAGAATAAACCTTGCATGTTCCGGAAACTACCAATGATTATGAGCAAATATTCTTGGTCTCACATGTTTGGGTTTGAGTTGAAAGGTCTTCTAATGGTTCACGTGTTTCAATACTCAGGCCTCAGCTTGTGCCACTGCTAGATGTGTTATGAACTCCTGTTGATGTGGAGGAAATGGTCCCTGGGGTCTTGCCTTGAGGGAGCTGTATAGTATGTCCCCAGTTCTTGTTTATTCTCTGCTTCCAGAGAGCAGATACAATGTCATCTGCTTCCTCAGGCTTTTGTGTCTCCCCTGCACCTGATGCTACCTCATGATCTATGAGCCCAAATAAACTACTTTCCCCTTAAGTTGCCTTTGTCAGGTATTTTACTAGAACAGCAGAAAAGTAACTAAGACATATTCACAAATGCTTCACTAATGCATAGTGGCATTCAACATTTGACATCTAACGTGCTAATGTATCCAAATGTATCCATTTTCATTACCTACTGTTTGTGGAGCAAGAAGGGTGTTTTTGTTGTTGTTGTTGTTGTTGTTGTTGTTGTTTTCCTTTCTTACTTCCCTAAACATCATATCTTGATAAATTTAAGCAGGCCATTTATTCATAAGGGGAAGAATTCTTTTATTTATCCATACATAGAAGAAATAGTTGAACTTGTTTCTCTCCTTGATTAAATATTAGAGAAATAAAATAGAGTGGTGGTATGCTTTGTGCTACTCTGAATAAGGTTTTTTTTTTTTTTTTTTTTTGGTTCTCTTTTTGTGGCACAGGGCTTCTCTGTGTAACTCTGCCTGTCTTAGAATTCACTCTGTAGACCAGACAGGCTTTGAACTCCCTGAGATCTCACCTCCGCCTCTGCCTCCTCCTCTGAAGTGCTGAGATTAAAGGCAAGTGCCACTATTTCCCAGCTTTCCTACTTACTTTTAATTAATGTTTCATTGCAACTTAATTTCTTTGGTTTGATTTTTTTAAAAGTATTTACTTTAACTATGTGTATTTATGTGCATTTCTGAGCATACACATTTGCATGTTGGATGCAACTACTATGAAAATGAGAGCAGTGTTAGATTCCCTGGAGTAGGAGTTATAGCTGGCTATGAGTCACTGAACATGGGTGATGGGAACCATACTTGTGCCCTCTGCAAGAACAGTTTGAAATCTTAGACATTGAAATACTTCTCCAGCCCCTAGGTTCTGATTTTTAAACTTTTTAAAAAAATTTTTCTTTAGGCATTTATTTTATTATTTATTTCATTAAATATTTTTACAGATGATGCCTAATGTTTTACTTAGAAAGAGGTAATAGCTATGGAGATTGTTCCATGTATAAAACATTTGGTGTTTAAGCAGGAGGATCACAGTTCAGAAATTAGAACCTACATAAAACCCAGACAAACATGGTGACCTGGCCATAATGCCAGAGTACTAGAGGTAAAGACAGGTCATCTTCATAATAAGGTGACTAGAGAGAGGAGTCAAATTGGTGAATTCTGGTAAATACAGTAGCAATTGACAGAAAAAATCATCTAACTTCATTCTCTGACCCCTGCCACACTACCATACACAAACTCACAAAAGATATAAAGGAAAAGAAAAGTACAGTAAATAAAATTTTCAGAACAACCATTTCTATAGCCACACATATTCACAAGTTTGTTGTTGGAAAAAGAATGTATCATACACCTTTGCAATCACTACCTAAGCTAAATCAAAGTATTTGTGCTCTGCATGTGTCCTACAGACTGTTAAGATCTCTCTTGCTTTTCCCTGAGAAGGAATACTAACACAAATTGTCCCATTACTAAAAAAGAAACAGAATATCTAATGACACTGTTTTCTACATACTGAATTTTATCTGACCCTTACTTCTGTTGCTATCCAACTATTGTTCACTCATTCAGAAGTTCACTCATACACTGAACCTACGAGTTTAAAGATGTGTGTGTGTGTGTGTCAGTGACTCAAAACAGATCCAGTGTACATAGATGTACAAAAAGACATTGTGGAGTTGAACTACAAGTGCAATAGATCTCTATTAGATACTGAACATTTGCTCACATTTATAAGAGCCCAGCACCGCCATGTAATCTAGGCAAGGCACTAACATCCAGGACACCATAAGCCACACTTCTTCCTCTATACTGATGTTTCTGACTTAATTTTGAAGTAAAAAACATTAAAAATAAATGACTCTCAAGGGTCTTCCCATTTATAAGTACAAATAGATGGACTCTGTATTGACTGCGTAGGTAAGATAGCTCCATTGCAACCCCGGTGAGCTAATTTAAAGACATAATTAAGTAAACGGACCACAGAATTAGATAACCAGTATCACAATAACAAACAGACTGACTTTCAGACAGCTGCCATTCCATGCACCTGTTCCAGTGGGGCCCCTTTTTTTACAGCTTCCTCAGCACAACATGCTTCTAGACATTTCTTATCAAGACATTCTTCCTTAGGATGATATGGTTCAACAATGCCTGGGTACATGGTTTTGAAATTGAATTTTTTCCTATGCAATTAATGCCAAAATATATATCATCAGTATATATTAATTATATATATATATATATAAATGGTTTTGTAACATTTAAAGAGGTTGTTTAGATTTACAATATTTCTCTCTCTCTCTCTCTCTCTCTCTCTCTCTCTCTCTCTCTCTCTGTGTGTGTGTGAGAGAGAGAGAGAGAGAGAGAGAGAGAGAGTATCAGATCCTTCCTATGCAGCTGAATTTACATGTGGTTGTGAGCCACTTGAAGTAGGTTCTGGGAAAAGAACTCTGGTCATCTGAGTGGCAAGCACTCCTAACCACCTAACCACGGGTCACTGCTCCAGCCCCAATACAGCATCTTCATTCTTGGACATGAAATATTAGACCATACTCACGGACTGCTCTTCATTGATCCCTGTATACTCTTGTGACTCTTCTTCTCAAATAAGAACTGTTCTGCGGTCACATCTATTTTTTTTTTTTTTCTTTGACTCAGGTCACTTTACAAGTGAACACACATTTGTAAATAAGTTAGGAAACAAAATTGCCACATTTGTACACATTCCTGTTATTTGACATAATTGTGCTTAAAGAAAATTTAGCCTCTGGAAAATTCCCTAAATAATGTGATTTATTAACATTTGACCGGAGCACCTCAACTCCACACAACAAATTACACTGCAAGGTTGTTGGTTTTTTTTCTTTTTCATTTTATTGGAAAACTCATTTATTTTTAAGAGAGATCTTTCATTAATCTCATCTGGCATGTCTCTTTGTGTGTGTATATTTCCTGCAGTTAAAGTTAAACTCTGCCCTTAGAGAGAATGCTCACAAAATTATATATGACGGGGCTGATGCAGCTCCTACTTGGCGTGCTACAACCTGCTTGGTAAATGAATAATTTTAAGCTGCTTTGAAGTCTTGAATATGAAAATAGAATAAAAATGTGATTACTGTCACTCTAGCCCTGCCAAATTTGTTAATGAGGCAATATTTGTTATTTTGTCTTGAGCTAAATTTCACGGTTGTTTTGCAAACAGTACATACTAATGATTAACACATAAACTAAGCTCAGCTTTATGTTGTGGGTGCCTTTAATGCAGATTTATGCAAAGTTTTCCCCATGTGTGGGAGAGAAATCAAATTTTACAGTTTCAACTATTACACTTATTTAGTACAGATCCTCAGAGTAGGTAAAGTAGAGGTGAGTAAGCTTCACGGTGGATATGTGTAGTCTCTTAAGCTGGATGTTCTTGCAACATCCTTTGTGTGGTGGTATCCATCTTTTTAATCAGAGTTTCTAAAATCTTAAAATCCCATGATACAAAATCATCTTAGTCTTTATTAATGTTAAGTTCTCTAAATTGCTGAGTATAAGCTCTTTACCAAATGATTGATTTTTTTTTATTTTTAAGTGTGTGTGTGTGTGAGAGAGAGGGGGTTGAAGGGGAAGAAGAAGAGGGAGAGGGAGAGGGAGAGGGAGAGGGAGAGGGAGGGGGAGAGGGAGAGGGAGAGGGAGAGGGAGAGGGAGACTGCTGAGTATGGTACCGATAGAACCTATAGAACTCCTATAATGATAGGAGCCAGATCACTTGGAGCTGGAGGTGTAGGATGTTGTGAGCAGCACAAAGTGGATATTAAGAATTTGAACTCTGGTCCTTTACAATAGAAGTTTTGTTTTGTTTTGTTTTTGTTTGTTGTTGTTGTTGGGATTTTTTTAACTGCTGAACTATCTCTATCCCTAGTGCTTCTTCCCTAATTCAAAGGCCCCCTATGTCCCCCAGCCTTTAGTGATACCAGTTACCATCAGTTACCAATGCCACTAAATGTTAACTTACTTCAACATCTTACTAAACCATTTATTTATAAATTATATTTTCCTCTGTTTTGTCAAATATTTCAATGTTCATAAAGATTTATACCCCATACACTAAAAACTTTTACCATATTATTAAAACTGTGTTCATTATAGATTGAATATAGAATGATCCCAGGGCTCAAATGTCAAAGAGTTGATTACAGGTGGTGGCATTATTGAGAACTGTCTGGACAAAGATAGGCCAACCTCAAATATGGGTTAATACATGGAGGAATGACCTTTTAGAAGTCTGTATCAGGTTGAATGAAGTCAGGCATTGGGTCTGTATTTGTGTGTGTGTGTGTGTGTGTGTGTGTGTGTGTGTGTGTGTATGTGTGTGTGATTGTTTTATATCATGGATCCTTCATTCCTTCACGTTTCCTTCTACATCACTGCACCCCAAGGTGTACATCTTTCTTTCAACATGCCCATCTGCCATGATGCTTCTACTTTGCTACAGCCCTAAAAGCAACAACTAAAACCACTAAAGCAGCAAGCTAACACAGACCCTCTCTCCCTAGAGTTCCTTATGCCAAGTATTTTGTTGCAGTGTAGGAGGAAGCTAACCCAACACTTAACTCCTTTGTCCTCACCAGAAGTAAATGTTTGATATTTGCACTTTGAAGTCATTTGAGAAACATGCAAACTGGAACCAGCTTGCATTTTTATTGAGAGGAAAGGTACATTGCAAATTGAAAGATACTAATTTTCCTTCCTTTCATCTCCTGAAATCCCTTGGAGACTTCTAAGTTAATAGTTTTAGAAGAGTTTAGATAAATTGGTTGTGTAGGCTTATAATGTAGTGCTAAAGAGAGATGGGGGTATTCATGAGATGATAAGAGTAATAGTAATAACAAAGGCAGTTTATGGAGCAGAAAATGAGTGAAATTACAAAAATACTAATCATTTCTTCATATCAAATTCCTTGCAACAAGTACCTGCAGGCAGGGGACATATCTGGCAGTCTTTGGTACACACCTTTTTGTACCTGCACTATGTGTTTGACAAGTGTATGTTAATTTGAATTTCATAGTCAAAAGAGTAAGAAAAAAAATGGGGCAAATACAGTAAAAATGATTAAAAAAACCTTACTTATGACATTATCTGTTGTTGGAGTCATGTTTTACACCCAAGATGTAAGTGAATTGGTCTCTAACTGAAGAAAATATTTTTAAAATTTCTTTTACTCCAAGGAAAGAGAATCAGACATCTTAATAGTAAATCTTAACCTTTCCATATAAAAACACATGGTCATGTGATAAAAATAAAAAAAGTGGCTTAAGTATATTCTGCCCTCTATTTTATTTTTTATTTTTATGTGTGCTTATATCTATGTGTGGATATATGCATGCATCTAGTACTCACAGAGGCCAGGAGATGGTGGCAGATCTCCTGAAGCGAAGTTACCAGTAAGTAGCCCAACATGGTGATGGGCAACTAACTGTGGTCCTCTGAAAGAACAGGGAAGCTGAGCTAGATGCTTTCTGTAGCATGGTTGAGTACTCCCTCCGAGATTCTCACTGTAACACAGCTGAACTACACCTTCAGATGCTCACTGCAGCACAGCTGATCACCCTTCCAGATACTCATTAAAGTACATCTAATCACCCATCCAGATGCTCAGTGCAACACAGCTCAGCCACCCCTCCAGATGCTCACTATAGCACAGCTGAACTATACCTCCAGATGCTCACTGCAGCACAGCTAAGCACCCCTCCAGATGCTCATTATAGCACAACTGTGACACCCTTCCAGATGCTCACTGAAGCACAGCTGAGCTACTCCTCCAGATGTTCACTATAGCACAGCTGTGACACCCCTCCAGATGCTCACTGAAGCACAGCTGAGCAGTCCACCAGATGCTCACTGTAGCACAACTAAGCAGCCCCTCCCAGATGCTCACTGCAGCACAGCTGAGTCACCCCTCCAGGTACTCATTCTTTTTTTTTTTCAATATAAAGGGAGGGGTTACATTTGTTTTGCATGTGTCTGCTTGTGTTTTTGTGTGAATGGTGTGGATGCATAAGTACCATCACGCATGTACCATCATGCATGAGTGGAGACCAGAAAACAATTAGCAGGAGTCAACTTTTTCTTCTTTTCCATCAAGGGGAGGGGAATCCAGGGATTTGAACTTAAGCTACAAGGCTCACTGGCAAGTCTTTTACCCTCTAAGCCATCTTGCCAGCTTTTCCTCTCTTACCCAGGATGTCAAAAAAATAATTAATTCGACAAGAAAATCAGCTCAGCATCTGCCAGGGATAGAAAACCTAACCTACGTCTTCATTTCATTTCACTGTACATGGTTACCTACGATATCTCAAAGCAATGTTGTTAAACTGTATGGAGTGTTTTTTGTATTTTATTTTCAGTCTCTACATACCTTCACTTTTGTTTGTTGTGTCACGAGGTCCACAATTTCCTTTTACTTGAAATGCTATTCATAGTCTCACGTAAAGAAGGTACAAGTGAATCTCTTTCAATTTCTTTGTTGGGGTCTGGAACGGTAGTTCAGTGATTAAGAATATTTGCTAAAACCTTTGACCCAAAATGCATCCTGCCTACAAGAAATGCAAGGATAGGGGATGGAGCAGAGACTGAGGAAATGGCCAACCAATAACTGGCCCAACTCAAGACTCATCCCATGGGTAAGCACCAATCCCTGACACTGTTAATGAATTCTGTTCTGCTTGCAGACATGAGTTTAGCACAGCTGTCCTCTGAGACTCTCCATCCAGCAGCTGACTCAGCTACAGACACCCACAGTCAAGCAGTAGATGGAGCTTGGGAACTCTTATGGAAGAATAGGAGGATGGATTGGGGCCCTAATGTGTATAGGAACTCCATAGGAAGACCAACAGAGTCAAATCACTTGGACCATTGGGGGCTCTCAGAGTCTGAACTAACAACCAAAAAATGTACATGGGCTGGACCTAGGCATTCCCATATCTACTCCCATATCTACTCCTAGGCATTCCCATATCTGCTACATATGTAGCAGATGAAAAGTGGGATGTAAAGTGAATAAATAAATAAATAAATAAATAAAGCAAGCTTGCTATTCTTACAGAGCATCTGAGTTTGGCTTTCAGTCCCCTCATTAGGTGGCTCACAGACATAACTTCAATTCCAACTGGATCTGTCGCCTTCTTCTGGACTCCACATACACTGTACTTATGTGCATATACCCTCCACATGGACAGATACACATATGAATAAATAAAAATTGATCTTCAGATAGCCTTTGTCTATTTTAAGTTTTCTACACCTCTCTGCTAATCACAAAATTTAACCTGTAAACATATGAAATATTATGAAGGAAAATACAGATAATAAATAAAACAAAATTTGAAGATTTATTTTTATTACTTCTAATTGTGCATTTATGTATATGGGTGTCTGGGATGATGGTATATGCATACGAATGTAGTACCAAAGGAGGACAGAGGTTCATTATCCTCTGGAACTGAAGTTGCATATAGTTGTGAGTTAGCCAGCTTGAGTGGTGGGAATGGAACTCCGGCTATGCAAGTATGTCTTCTCAATCACTGAACCATGTCACCAGGTAATTTTTGATTCAAATATTGTGATAGAAAATACATAAAGGAGGCTGCTAGATTTATCCATCTGTGGGTAAGGGTATGGGTGTTTAATTAATTAATTAATTAATTGTGAGAAACTGGACAGATTAATTTTCTGGCTGCATGTGGGCATCAATTCCATCTTCCTACATGTTTGCTTTATGGGCCTGCAAACTCCATATAACTAAAATAGTTGTTTTATAAGAAAGCAGAAACACATATCTCCTTACAAAATGTTAGTTTTATTCAGGCCACAACACTGATGCAGGATTAAGAAGAAAATGGCTGGGATTCTGGGTGAATCTGCTCCATAAATGACTTGTAGTCTATGACTCATTTGCTTTCTTCTCAATGTGGAGACAATACCGCTTATAATGAATAGAATTCTAGCTTCTAGGGTAAATGTGAACAGGAAGCAAAACAGTATTTATAGGATGCATTAAAGATCACTAACTTTAGTAAATACTGTAGACAAGTGGCTACTCCCCCAAGCCCAGACACAGCATATACGGGCAGAAACAGAAAGAAAAAAATATAAACACAAATATATACATAGACACAATATACACACACATGTAAATATAAACATATACATATAGGCTATGATACAAAACACAGAATGAGAGCATGGTTATGCAAATCAAATGAAGTATAATTGTGAATTTTCATTCTAGCTATACATTAATTTTTAAATATGTGATCTAGGTATGCAATTTATCTAAGATGATTTTCAAGAAACAGAAAAGAGCATACTCAGTTTGTTGCTGCAGGTGGGGTAGGGTTGATAGCAACGAGAAGTTAGAAGTCCATTCTGCCTATTAGTTGTATTTCAAAAGTACAATACACTCCCATAAAAATCACCTACTTACCTGCCACTAAATGTGGTTCAAGCAGAAACTGTAAGATAGATTATTTGGGGGCTATAACAAAGAGAATTTCTGCAGTAGGTATGACTTTGGAAAAATGAACTCTACAATGCTGCTCAAGTCTAAAGTGATGAATCTGGTGTGACATATAACTGAGTACCTTGGAAAATAGAAATCAGAGCAACTGGAGGGCATTGCCAGCCCTTGTCAATAGCTCACAGGAGTTGTCAGTTACATTCATGGGAAGGGAGGCAGACATGAGCTAGCAGTCATGTTTATGGAGAGTTGGCACAGGTCCACTAGGGGTTGTGTTGCCCATGATTCCAGAAGGGTGCTGATGTTAGAGGCCAGTGAGAAGACAGCAGAGATAACCAGAAGGGCAACCTAGAAAATAATGTCAACTGCTTCTTCTTGCCCTTTTCTTTAGCTCCAACTTGAATGATAACTCTGTCCCACAGCACCTTAGAGAGACGGCTTGACTCTGACAATTATAAATCTCACCCTGAAAGTGGAAATTGATGGCTGGAGAATGGAAGGTAGATTGAGGTGATGGAGAATTGATAGACTGCCACCAAGATGAATGGTCAACCACAATTTTGCCAAGGACAAGCCCTGTATCTTGTCTTCATTAAGGCTTGAAGGAATCCATTTGTGTGCACATTCCCCTTCACAAATGCAGGAACTGAGGAATCTGCTGGAGATAAGGCTTTGTCTGTCTGAGTTTCAGAGAGTGCAAGGCTAATCTTTCCCAAATAGTTGTTCTGTAAAAGGAATGGTACTTCAAGTTGATCATTTTGCTTTTTCTCTGACATGTCTGACATATTTTAATTAACATTTCAATTTGTGGGCCCATGTTGGTTGAGGAAGTCTTCCAAAAGCTTAATTTTTTAAAGGAGATGGTAAAACTTTTAACTCCAGAGGACTTTATTTTTCATAAAAATTATCAAAGAACATTTGCTGTAATTTAATTAGAGTGGACATCTTCCTGTATTTGCAAAGCCTCATACACTAAAACAACACTTATGAATTTTCTAAGTGCTACAGGCTTTTAGAATCTGTGGAATTTTAAAGATCAATTTGAAGCTTAAAGAAGAAAATGGAAAATGTAGAAATTTGTCCTAGCTATATAGGCAGTTATGGTAAAATCAAGACTTAAATACTAAGTTTACTGTTTCTTAGAGTCAGACAGATGCTTAATACTACTCTCCCAGAGGACCTGGATTTAGTCCCAGCACCTTTGTCGGGTGACTCATAGTTAAGTGTAACTTCAGCTTCATGGTCACTTGTACTTATGTGCATATTTCCAGACATACACACACACACACACACACACACGCACATACATCATCATCATCACCATCATGATCATGATCATGATCATCATCATCACCATCTTCCACTGAAATAGTTCTGGTTATAGTCCAGTGCTCTTCCTACATGAAACAAACAAACATGATTCTGAATATAATCTGAATTTTGAAGAATTTATATAATGTGGACTTCAACATTGAGAATAAATCATGCTATGGAAATAGAAAAAAAGAGCATATTTATGCCCTATTCACAGTCTATATATTTAGCAAGTATTCAATGGCTACAATGCACCTTTACTGTACAAATACCTAATGACTATTTCATGAGCACTTATTCTATCAAACACTTATTATTTCATATATTAGAGCATGGCGAAGTGTAGTAAAGAAAGGTATCTGGAGAAAGCAGATGGACAGTAAACAAAAGAATTAAGAAAGAAAAAGTGACAGAGCTGTGCACTATAAGGAAATACAATGGACCGCGTGACTACATTCTACATGACCCATAAAATTCAGCTTATGATTAATTTAAAAACTTTGAATTCTTGACATCCACAATAGTGTCTGAGTTTGGTCTCTGTATATGGGATGGATCCCCAGGTGGGGCAGTCTCTGGATGGCCTTTCTTTCAATCTCTGCTCCACACTTTGTCCCTGTATTTCCTTCAGACAGGAGCCATTCTGGGTTGAAAATTTGGAGATGAGTGGGTAGCCACATTATCCCAACCTGGGGCCTTGCCTAACCTCTGGATGTGGTCTCTACAGGTTCTCCAACCCCTTTAATGGGCATTTCAGCTAATCTCATCCCTGTTGGGTCCTGGCAGCCTCTTGCTTTCCTGGCATCTGGGACTTGCTGGTGGCTACTTCCAGTTCCCCATCCCCCATTGGTACACACTTCTGTTCAATTTCCTGACCCTGTGTATATCATTCCAGTCTCCTACCATACCTGATCCTGCCTCCCTTTTTTTCCCTCCCCCTCTTCTCTTCCTCCCAAGTCCCTCCCACCCTCTACCTCCTGTGAGTATTTTGTTCCCCCCTTCTAAGAAGGACTGAAGCATCCATATTTTGGTCTTCCTTCTTCTTGAGCTTCATATGGGCTGTGAATTAAGAGGGAAAAGACTGAAGGATCTGAAGGGTTTTGCAACCCCATAGGAAGACCAACAATATCAACCAACCAGACACTTCAGAGCTTCCAGGGACTAAACTACCAACCAAAGAGCAAACATGGAGTGACCCATGGATCCAGCTGCATATGTCACAGAGGATGGTCTTATCTGGCATTAATGGGAGGAGAAGCTCCTGGTCCTGTGAAGGCTTGAGGACCCAGTGTAGGGGAATGCCAATGCAGTGAGTTGGGTGTGGGTAGGTGGGAGGGGGAGAACCCTCACAGAAGCAGGGGAATGGAGGATGGGATAGGGGGTTTAGGGAGGGGAAATCAGGAAAGGGAATAGCATTTGAAATGTAAATAAATAAAATACCCAATTTAAAAAGCAAAAACAAAAAAACAACTTTGAATTCAGACACCAGGAAAGAACACATTTTGTTGTACAAAAACACTAATACAAGGTTCTTCCTTATACGTAACAGATTGGTCTGGTGCTGTTTGTAGTCAAATGATAAATTCTGTACCCAGTCATTGTTGTGTCATCTTTGCTCCCCAATTTAAAACTGCAGACAGCTAACAGCTGGGAGTAAAGAGAGAGAGGTAGCATTTGAGTCACTAGGCTGGGGGTTGCAGGTACAAACCAAGAGAGAAAGAGGAATCAATGTGGAGGAGGAGAGAATAGTAGGTCTCCATCAGTTGTGATGGACCATCAGCACATGCAAGAATGAACTGTCTCTCCAGGACTTCAGACTACAGGAGCAGCAAAATCTCAGAGAACTAACAAACAAGTATTTGGGGAGCATAGTGTTAGCCAAACTAGTGTTAGAATTTAGATTGGGGTAATCCCCCAGTAATTGTGCAGAGCCAAATAAATGAATACCATAGATTGAGTCTATATTTGAAGCTAGATGGGTATAGGTTTAGTTATATAATTTTATATTTATATGCATTACATATATGTTCTAAGGACTATTCAAAAGTTCATGGGGTCAAATATAGGAAGCAAAAGGATAGTAGAGATTTATAAAATGATGTCTGGAAACATTCACAAAGAGTTTTAGGTGAGTTGGCAAGATGGTGTAGTATTCACAAGCACTTGCTGCTAAAGTTGACAACCTTTAGGATTTAGGTTCCTTTAGGATCCTTTATGCTGAATAGAAAAAAAAGATACAAATAAATAAACAACAACAACAAAAAACCTTTTATAAGTTTAGGATCATAAAGTTTATAAGTTAAAGGATCAATTTATGATCCTTTATGCTGAATAAAAGAAAAAAAAGATACAAATAAATAAACAACAACAAAAAAAAACCTTTTATAAGTTGTGCTCAGACTTTCATGTACATGCTATGCCATGTGTCTACATGTGCATGCACATGCATGTGTGAGTGTTCGCGCACACACACACACACACAGAGAGAGAGAGAGAGAGAGAGAGAGAGAGAGAGAGAGAGAGAGATATTTTTTCTTTACCAAAACATTGCATGGATGATCAGGTTTGAACACAAGAAATTGTGAAAGCATAGCCACTGAAGTATTTAAACAACAGGATAGCAAAGTCTTTTAAAATAGCATTCTGATATGTAGGTATGGTGTGTCTTTTTTTGTTTCTAGTAGCAAATAAATGTCTACCCCTCTCGGAAAGGACATTAATGGCAAATTGTGATGGAAATTCCTGGTTGTCAACTTGACTACATCTGGAATGAACTGCAATCCTGAAATGGAGGACACACCCATGAGGATTTTTGTAATTTGCTTGTTCGTTTGTTTGTTTGCCTGTTTTGCTCAGTTAGAGGAAGATGAATCTACTTCACGTCTGGACCTTTGAGGTGGGAAGACAAATGTTTTTGATCTACATCTTGAGGTAGGGAGACATTCCTTTAATCTGGGCCATACTTTCTGCTGGAAGTCTACGTAATGACATAGAAGAAGGAAGCTTTTGCTCTTGATCTGCTAACTTGCCTTTCTAGCACAACTGTTCCTTCACTGGATTTAAAGCGTGCTTTGAGATTCCAGCACATACAGAAGAGAAGTTGACATGTTCTGCCTGTGGACTGCACAGCCACTAGATGCTTGGACTTTCTGTTCATAGCCAGCTACTGTTAGAGTAGTAGACTATAGCCTGGAATTCATTAAATTAAACACACACACACACACACATACACACACACGTAGAGAGAGACAGACAGGGAGAAACAGAAAGATTTGCCATGTAAGTTCTATCACTCTAGAGAATACTGACTAACACATAGGCCAAAGTAAAACTCCACTGAAATCCACCTTGAGAAACTAAAAAGTGCAGGAGTGAGTTCTTATTCCCAGGAGCTCGGGAAACTTATACAACCATCCTACTAAAAACTTCCACAGCAACATGGACAGGGAGGTCTCCATAGTCCAGATAGACGTCCTCCCTCAGTTAACTTTCCACACTCTGTGTATGCTAGTACCTCCCAGGACTATACGACTATCTGCAGCTGGAGCAGAACTTTTATGACTTCAAAGAGATGCTCAGGAAGGAATGCCAGCATCTCACTTGAGAGTCTGGTGTTTTTCTCCACCCACTCCTCGTATGGAAGAATGTCAATAGGCCTGATCTTGAAGGTCTCCTTTGAGTGGTAGCAGCTGCTCTGATGAAGATGATATCAGTTGTGCTTAGAGGAGTGGTCTACATCAGTAGGGAATAAAACACTGAGGTGTAAGTGGGAACTCAGGAAGCTGGTCAGTGGGGCAAGCTCCATGCACTGGAAGAAGCAGTGCTGATTAAGCAGTGATTCATAATTCGGGGCATTTCCCACCTATAAACACCTAACAATGGATGAAGACATTTTTGTTTGTTCTGGCTCATGTGAATGTGGCCGGTTCCTTCTATCACCTTTTGGATAGAAGCTAGGAATGCTGGGAAAACCCCATAATGCCCAGACAGAAAGCCTTATTCCTTATAAGCTTCATACATTTGGCATTGTTATACTTTCCATCCAAAATCAGGAGACAACTCACCAGATTTGAGCTCTGCTGTTACCATCTTGAAACACACAATGACTGGAACTTTGTAAATAAACTCAACTGAGACAATAAAACCAGCCACTAGGCTGATAAGCTGTTCTCCCCTTCCTTGATGTTCTATGAACATATCACACCTCCCATGTCTTGTGGGGCAAAGAAGCATTTGGAAAGAAGACCTAAAAGCTTCAGTGAAGATGAGATAGCAAAATGGCTTTAACATCTCTTATTGTCTCTTGTTACTCCTGGGCACCGAGAGAATAGACACTTCTTGTCTGAAACTTCATCTAGTAGAAAATGAAAGGCTTCCAAAGGAAGCTGCTGCCTTACTTTAAATTCTTATTTTTAAGTTTTTATCTACACACACGAATGCATGTGGTGTGTATGTGGGTGTGGGTGTGTGTGCACACGCTTGAGTGCTATACCATCAGTGTGGGAGTTCCCACAAAGGCCAGATGAGGGCGTTGAACCTACCAAAGGTGGAGTTACATGAGTTGTAGGTCACTTGATGTGGGGGTCTCAGAACACGGGAGCATTCTGGAAGATCAATACATTCTCTTAACCAGCAAGACACCAGCCGTATTGTCTTAGTTCCATTTCCTGTGGCTATGATAAAAGAGCATGAGAAAAACAGCCAATAGAAGAACAGGTTTATTTTAGCACATAATTTCAAATTATAGTCCCTCATTGCAGGGAGGTCAAGGTGTCAGGAACTTAAAGCATCACATCACATCCACAGTCAAGATCAAATTAGCACGGTCTAGAGCTCAGATTTCCTTCTCTGCCCTTACACCATCCAAGACTCCTTCCCTGAAGAATGCTGCCTGACACACCTGAAGTTTTTCCACCTCAGTCAACATAATCAAGACAATCTACACCCAGAGACGTGTCCAAGGGTCAGCCTGATCGAGACACTTCCTCAACAAGACTTTCTTTGAGGATGATTCCAGATTGTGTCAAACAGACCATTAAAATCAGTGATCACACAGCTATATAAAGAAGGGGGGAAATATATCCTTTTCTGTGTTTCTCCTCTGTACCAGCCAACTGCTCAATTTGAAAGTGATGATACTTAACAGGAGAGAGCAATGAGACAGCTCTAGGTTCATTTCATTTTTTTCTCCTCATCCAGAATAAATTCACAGCATGGGCACATCAAGACATGGTATTAAAAAATAAATGGGTTCAATGTGAGCAATGTTTCTACTGTTCTAGTAAGAAACAACATTTTTATATGTTCAAACTATGTGAACAAATTACATAACTAGGGTGATCTAACACACAAAATAATGTTCTTACATTTTCGTAACAAATATTATATAATATAAAGATAAATGGTGTAGTATGTTCAAAATTTATCTACTTTATTTGTTTGTTGTCTCTCTCTCTCCCTCTGTGTTTGTGTGTGTGTGTGTGTGTGTGTGTGTATGTGTGAGTATGTGCACATAGTAGTGCAGTGCCCATGGAAGCTTGAAGAGGGTAACAGATCTCCTGTAGCTAGACTTACAAGTGGTTATAAGTGGCTCAAAATCGATGTTGGGAACCATATTGTAAAGAACAATATAGGTTCTTAACAACCAAGCCATCTCTCCAGCCCCAAATTTCTTCTTTATTTAGAATGACATTAAACAGCAAATTAATTCTTATTGTTCACTCCTGTGCATACTGACCTGGGACTTTCTGGGCCTTCTCTCTGCATTTTATGTTTCCTCAGGAGCTTTGATATTACACATTTGTGCTACTCTATGCAGACTGGAGTTTAGGAGATTTTGACACTGAACTTCACAATTTTGCAGCATGCAATTTAAACAGTGAGTCATTTCCTCAGCCCCCAATTCCAAAGCTTTCAAAGGCAGAAGGAAGTTTAAATGCAAAGCCCTTTGTTTATAGAAATCTCATCCTGTGGTCTATACTGCCTCTCATGGTATGAACGGTGCTGCAGAATAAATAAGGTTCACTTTCAGATTACAAATTAGGCAGCAATTGTTGAGCAAAGCAAATGCCTTCCTCTCCCCTCTGCCCTGCCCTGTGATTTCCTTTCATTACTTCTGATGCCCTAACAAACCTCCTTTGCATCTTGTCTTCTCAATTCATCCGACTCCTGATATTGCATAATACATTCCATGGTAGATTTGGAAATTGAGAAATATGAGTATATAAAACAGACAGTATTGACTATGTCTTTTCATTTTACTATATTCTACATTTTATACCATTCTTATTTTTCTTTATAAACTTCTTGTCAAATATTTGGAACAGTCATTTTCTTCATCTATGGTTATCAAGCTTTCTGAACGTAATATGAAATCAATGAAAAAAATGACCAGGACATTGTAGCATATAAAAATCCAATCCAAAGCATGCATACACACACACACACACACACACACACACACACACACATGCATATGTTAAAGCCAAATTATTATATATTTGAATGTCTAAAAATTAATTTTAAAATGTTGTTTTCTACCAAACATAGAGAAGTGTTGAATTTCACAACTCTGAACATGCTTTGCCTATTTTTTATAATTTATCTAAATATTTGAAAATGATTGATACTCTAATTAAAGCAGCTTCTAAATTATACATGGCTCTTTTCTACAAACAACAATAAAACAGCATATGACACAGAAGCATGTTTACGCCAAAGACTTCAGTAATTCAATTGTGAAATAATGAACGTTTCATTATTCAACTTATGCTAATTTCTTAACCCGCTCCACCTGCTCCTTTAGATAACCAGAGCCTGGATTTTTCTCTGAATATTTGGATGGTGTTCTCTCAGATGCTGAACTGCCTCATTCCTTTTCTTCTTCAAAATAGCTTAGAATTTGGCCTGAACTTACTAGCTACTCAACAGAGCTTTCTGTGTCCCAGGAGGCAAAGTAAGATTTATTCCAAGTCAGAGCCAAGATGAAGTTATTGGTTCTAGTTTCCTAATAAGCTGAAATAAGAACTAACACAAACACACCTCCCTGCTTGCAGTACAATACTCACTGTTTTGTTGTTACTTCTTCATTTATGTTTCTAGTCTCCCAGTTGGCTAAAAGGTCGTTGTGAGTAGGGTCAGAGCGAGCCCCTCTTGCTGTGCTGCCTCTCTTTTATAATACTGTTCTCATTTGGATTTGAAAGACATCTCAACCTGAATCACTCTAAACCTTTGGCCAAAGAAGCTTCTTTTTGCCGTGGGCAGCAGTGATTGCGGACACGCATACCTGCTTAAAGAGGTGACCCTAAGAGACTGACTGACCAGCCCTAAAAGGGGCATTGTTCCGATCACCCACCACTCCAAGGCTGAGAAAATAGCACAGAAGAGGAGGCAGAAAGACTGTAAGAGCCAGTGGATAGAGAAAATACTGTGAAATAAGATCTTCTGGACACAACAGGGGCATTGTACTCATGAACTTAAAGTAGCTTTGTTCATCTCCTAAAGATGTGTGTAAAATCAAGTTAGCCAAAATTGCAGTGTGGATGGGGAAAGAGACGAGGCCCTGCTCCTAACTGAAGAGCCCAGGAGAGCTGTTGAAGAAGGGAGACTGACTAGTTGGGACAAATGAACATTGGTAGATATCTGATAGGCCAGGGCATACCCCATACCATGCACTTATGGGTAGTTCTAATTGTTCTTAGTAAGTTACTCAAAGAGAAGGAGGAGGAGGAGGAGGAGGAAGAGGAGGAGGAGAGGAGGAGGAAGAGGAGGAGGAGGAAGAAGAGGAAGAGGAGGAGGAGGAGGAGGAAGAGGAGGAGGAATAGGAAGAGGAGGAGCATGAAAAGGAAGAGGAGGAAGAGGAGAAGGAAGCGGAGGAGGAGGAGGAAACGTTTGAAGTGGATTGTGAGGGACATAGGGAAGAGTTGGAAGGGGAGATTGGAGGTGAGTGAAGATGAGGTTACTTCATTATACATATATATATAAAATTATCAAGCATAAAAATATTATTAAAATATAAATACAATTTTACAAAATTGTTCTGATGAATGGAGTAGTGAAGAAAGGATATTCCAAGCAGAGATATCCCATGGACCTTTGATTGTTATTCGCCCTGGGCTCAGTATCTTTAAGATTAATATGCATTAAAGGCAACAGCAAAATTGCAACTTACAACACAAAGCCAGCTTGCTTAGCTGTGTTGTCAGGAAGAAAGATGACACACAGGCAGACCGTTTGTGCTGTTATTTGTTCGCTTTTGTGTTATTGTTGTTTCCGAAGGAGGAAATTTGAGAAACTGTTGGATTAGGCACACCAGATAACAAAGAAGGTACCAGTCTCCTCTGGAGTAGAGGAATAAGCTGTGTGTGTGTGTGTGTGTGTGTGTGTGTGTGTGTGTATTTATGATCCTGCTTGTCTGTAAGGGAATCACACATTGGATCCCCTGGAACTAGAGTTATAGGCAGTTATTCCCCAACTGATAAAGATACTAAGAACCAAGTCCAGGTCATCTGCATGCACAGTAAGTTATCTTAACCATGGAGCCGTCTCTCCAGCCCAAGATTCTAGCTTTTACATGGCTCAAGGTTCAAGCTAAATTCTACTTCCTTGGTAGATTGCGTCTGATAGTCTTTCAGCCATTTTAATCAATACTTTGACGAAAATAGTACTTTTCTGGAAAATACCACACATCCCTCAATGATGGAATATGATGTGAAAGTATAAGATAAAGTAATAACATTATCTCTTTCTTGCTCCAAATTGTTTTTGGTCATTGTGCATCACATCAACAGAAAGCAAGCTGGGACATGAGGGTGAAAACATTTATATATAAGAAAATGTCACAATGAAAGCCATTGTCATATATGTAAATTAATGTAAAAACATTTGTAAAACTGTGTGTCAATATTTCTAAGTGTCATTGTACCAAATCCCTAAAGTTCACTTCCAGCAATAATCAAATAGAAGCTTTTGTTGTGTGGTCATCATCAAGGTTCAATGTCTACCTGAGATCCTATAACAGAGCTCCAGCTCCCTGAGTAAAATCTTAGCCTCCATCTCATTAGCCTTCTCTACTTTATTCAGTCAGGAGTTCATTCTGCGCACTTGATTCTGTACTTGCTATTGAGAACCAGTAGATGTCTTTCTTCCACCAACACACAAACAAAAAACATGGCATTTTTACATGGGAACTTCTGCAGGCCACAGTCTCTCTGGACACACACATCCCTATTTAGAATCATTAATTTTTTCTTCTCCTGTAAAATAGGAAAAGGAATTCACTGAGCATTCACTCTGCCTCATACATGCATTCAGAGTTTTCTGTGATCTATCACTCAGCTCTATAGATAGCCTCTTGAAGCAGCACTACTTATGATAGCCATCTTACTAAAAAGATAATTAAAGCATTGAAAAGTTTGCTTCCAAGTCACATATTTAATAAAATATGCCTGGGTATTAAACTAAGGTTAATTACTCAGGGTATTCCTACCTTCAAGCAACAACTGGTGGGGCAATCATTTCTGCAAAGGACTATACCACAGGATGAGAGGGAGAACAGAAAACCTGATTGATAACATTACTATCCACTTTGATTCTAAAAACTTTCAGGTACAAGTTTCATTTTGGCTCTTTGTTTTTCTCTGTGATGTACCCCATGTTACCCTTGTTGGATTAAAGAATTTTCTTCAAATTAATTTGGAGTAAATTGCTAATTTATATTCTGCTCAAACTCCTAGATATCACTACTTAAAAGCAAGAGTCAAGGGGCTAGAGAGAGATCTCTTATTCATAAAGAGCATTGGCTGCACGTGCCAAGACCCAATTTTGGTTCTAATTATATATATATCTCAAGTTGAAGTGCATAGAACAAAGCCAAGTCATTCACTCTCTGATATCTACAGAAGAAAGCCTTGGAAGAAGGAGACAGTGGCCCATGAGGTAACTAAGGAATTTAGGACTTCCTGAAAACTACAAAGATAAGAGCAATTAGTGAGAGTTCTCTCTCTCTCTCTCTCTCTCTCTCTCTCTCTCTCTCTCTCTCTCTTCTTCCCTCCCTCCCTCTCCTCCTCCCCCTCCTTCCTCTCTCATACGTTTGTGTGGGTAATATTTGTGTGCACATGTGTGTATTTGGGCAGGTGTGCTCACCTGTATGCATGTGTGCAGAGGTGTAAGTGTGGCATCAGGTATCTTTTATCTTGCTCCACCTTATTTTTTGAGAGGAGGGTCTCTCACTGAACTTGTAGCTCACAAGTGAGCCTCCAGGACCTGCCTTTTCCTGTATCCCAAGTGCTGAAACTAAAGACTCCTATTGCCTTGCCCAACCTTCACATGAGTGCTGGGATTTCAGACTCAATCGCCTACATTTGTATAGAAAGCACATTACCCACTGTGATATCTCCTTACGCCTAATATGCTCATTTCATTCCATTCTTATCCTGCATTTTATGGTAATATCATTTATTGTTCAGTGGTGTGGACTGAATTATATCTCCCCAAAGTCATATGTTGTAGTCTTAATGTCAAAACACAACTATGCTTGAAAGTAGATATTTAAACTACTCCTGGTAAAATTAGGTAACTGGGGTGGCTGTGTGCAGTATGACAGGTATACAAAGAGAAATTGTGGACCCAGGGATATAAAGAGGAAAGGTCATGAGAAGAAACAGGTTGGGCAAGAGACAGGGCTTAAGAAGAAACCTATCCTTCAGGCCTCACTAGACTCAGACTCTAGATAAAGGAAATGAATTTCTGCTTCTTACCACCTGGTGAGCTTATGGGTCTCACTGGACCAGAGAATGAATCTCCAGGCAGAAAACTATGGCTGAGGCAAGGTTCAAGGGTTAAGAGCACCTGAGGCTCTTAGTTTTTGTACCATTTCCAATCAAAAGTGCAGACTCAGAAAATCATTCCCATCTATTTATAGATGACTAATTAAAGATGTAGCTATCACAGATGCCACAATAGCCTACATCCTACCACCAGCCTGGGAAACCTGTAGCAGTAGGGAGGGGCTGGCCACAGGACAAAAAGGTCTGATTATTTCCTTGTTCTTTCCTACTTCTCCTTGTGACTTCTGTTCACCTACATAATGTCTAGTTTTGATCGTGAGTCTCAAAGAGGTATTGTCTAGATCACATTGGTCTATGGGCATGTTACCTTGGTTTGCTTGATCGATGTGGAAAGAAACAACTTAACAGCAAGAAGCTTCATTTCCTGGGCCTGACTCCCAAATTACCTAAGTAGAGAAAGCAAGATGAGCAGCAAGCATGCACATACTCATTCTCTCACTGGCTTTGGTTGGAGCTGTGACTTGCTGTTTCTGGTTCTGCCTCCTTGAATGCCCCTCCACTGTGGACTGTCATCTACAGCTGTGAGCTGAAGTAAGCCCTCTCTTTTTATAAGTTGCTTTCTGTCAGAGTGTTTTTATCACTGCAACAGTAAATGAAGCTAAGACACTAAGGTCAGACAGGAAAACTAGATGCCACTGTGGTAAATATGAGGTGGGGCTGGGTCATGGAAAGTACAGAATTTCTGAGTTTATCTTCACTTGCTATTGGCTATGACTATGGTATTTCAGAAACATCTCAGAAAATTCCCATTTTTCATAAGAAAAACTAGAAATAAAAAGAGCAACTATTAGCTTGGCTAAAAGTAGAAGAGAGATCTTAGGGTAGGAACTATAATGAATAATCAGAATTGTGATAAAAATTATGTCTATATGTTGCCAGGATTAACAAAGACTACTCATTATTTGTCTCTGTGTGTGTGTGTGTGTGTGTGTGTGTGTGTGTGTGTGTATGTGCGTGCACATGAGTAAGTGCAGTTACCCTTGGATTCCAGAAGAGGAAGTCAGAATCCCTAGAACTAAAGTTACAGGCAGTTCTAAACTGCCCTATAGGGCTGTTGGCAACTGAACTCAGGTCCTCTACAAAAAAGCAGCAGGTGCTCTTAACCCTTGAACCTTGCCTCAGCCTCAGATGCCTATCTTCCAAATTACGCAATGTGTGCTTAAACTATCAGTTGATAATCCTTCTTAATAAAAATAAAACCACCACATTAATCCAATAAATAGCAATAGTTTTCATTAAGTGAGCACTCTCTGAGAGGCAAATATTAAACTTAATCTCTCAGGAGCTTACATCTTTAATCTTTCTAGCTTTGTAAAGAAAGCTTTGTTATTTTTCCAATTCTGGAGGTTAAGAGACAGAGATCCCTTTCACAAGTTACTCATGACAAAAACCACATGACCAAAAGATTACAGTCAACTATACCTCACACAAAAAGTTGTGATCATAAGTATTATGTTCAGATATCTCCAAAGTTGTTCATTTATTTAATCAAAAAAATACATTGTACTTATTTTTTAACTAGCATACAAAATAACAGTTTCTTTACCGCCTTTTCCTACAGTTTTGGTTGACCTCCTTTACCTGTTCCTCTTCCTTATCTTTCTGTCTCCCCTCCCATGTGGACCCTTCAGTGCCCAGTCTCCCCTTTCTATTCCACAAGATATGTGTTCTGTTACTTTCCTCAACTGTCTTTCTTGAAGGCTCTAATTTCCCTCTCTCATTTGCCCCTTTCTACTGCCCTGGCTTCCACCCACATTAACACTCACATATATGCACCTACACAAAAATTAAAAGCTATAATCTGCATGAGAGAGAATGTGTGAGTTAATATTTCTACCCTGGCTTACCTTACTTAATATACTAATCCCCAGATCCATCCATTGAAATAATTTAACAACTCTTCTATCTGTATCAAGGTAAATCTTATCTAGATTAAGTGATGGGAACCAAACTTGGGTCCTCTGTAAGAACAGCATATGCACTTAACTGCTAAGACATTCCTTCATCCCCTAAAGTTCTAGTGTTTAAAAGTGTGGCTATCAGAAAAAAAAATGAATTTGTTAATAATAAGTGAGAATTCTGGTTTTGTTCATTATAATAGCAGTCCATAAGGGAAAAAAATCAAATTAATGATTTAAACTCTTAAGTTTGCCCAGCAAGTACCTGTGTGTTTATTTCATGTTTATGTTGATGCTTGCGTGTACGTGTATGTATTGAGGTCAGATGTCAACCTCAATGATTTTTCTCCAGGTAGCATACATTTAACTTTTTGAAACAGAGTCTCTCACGAGACCTGAAACTTGCCAATTAGGCTAGGCCAGCTGGCCAGGAAACCCCAGAGATCCAGATGACTACTTCTTACCAGCACTGACATTATAAGCACATGCCACAACGCCAGGCTCTTATAGGTGTTGGAGAAAGAATGTTCCTGTGAGACAAGCACTTTACTACGTTCCAAGCTCTCCACCTAGATTTCAGTGTAAGTTCCTGAGGCCTTAAATACTAATAATATGCCCACTTTAATGCCTAGTACCTTTTGAACATACTTTGGCTTTCATAAAAGGATGTCCGGGGCAATAATATTAACTAGATAGGCATGTGATGCTTTTGCCAGTTATATAGCTGATCATAAATTAGTACCTAGACATTCTCGCTGTGAATGTCATTTCATGTCAAGTGTGCTAATCTGATGCCACATTCTGACCTAATCAAGTCTGGCATACTCCTGACAAGATTGAGTTTTTCAGCCTGGAGTGCTGAGTGTCACAAGTGAAGCCTCTGAGATGCCAGTCCAACAACCTTTACTAGTGACACAATGATCTCATTTTCCTTAGCTACCTTTAACCACATTTTTTCCTGTGTCCCTGAGCTCCTTCAGAAGAGGAGCTCCTCATGGAGGAGCCAGGCAGGAAAGCCTCACTTCCTTTCTTTTGTAAGGGAGGCATGAATAGTTTCCACTTCCACAAGCTCTGGCTTGTTGCATAATGAGACATATAGTCATAAATAAATACTCTCAAACTTGGTGCAAGATCATATTAAGACAGATGTCAGAGCTCATAATTGCAATACACTGCCTATTACAAAAACTTTTCATAAAATTTAATGAAATTCTAACCTATGAGGAAAGAGGCATGGGGAAACTTAAAGCAACATAATTGCTTGACACCTTCTGCCTGGAGGGCAAAAGAAGTTTTAAGAAATATATATAACTGGTAGTTTTGCTCTTGAAAGAAAGAAACCTGGGAAGATAATTCAAATCCAGGAACTCTGTTGTTTCTTTCCTTATCCACTGAGTGCTAGAATGAAGATTTTATAAAAGAAAGTTCTGGAAAGGGTAATTACTATGTTCCCACCACTCAAATTGTAGTGAATGAGATCATCACAAACGTGAGGAGGATCTTCTGTGATGCATATAAGAAGAAATGAGCTGAAATGAAGAAAATTCGATTTTGCTTCCTAAACAGGTTGCTACGTTGTCCCAAGTACCAGTGAGGGAGAACAATTTCCTCGGGTGTAGACCAGAATAAGACTATAATCTTGAAGCAACAAAGACTGGAATTTCTTTAACCTCAACAGAAGACATTCCCTTAAAAGAAAGACATGAAATGATAAATAGCTACAGGTTTGGTGGAGGCAAGAGCCAAGAAGCTTCTGAGCCCTGAGAGCTGCTCACAAGGAACTTTAACAAGCTAGGAAAAGATAAAACTCGGATTCTACATTGGTGATCAGATTTGAGCTATGGGGGCTCTGCCTGAGCTTGATCAATGGCAATCTCTCTCCATTTTTCACTTAAAACAAAAAGGTCCCAGGAAAGCCAAACTCTTTTAATGGAGATTATTTTCACCCTTGCTTAGAACATAGGCTACTAAACACCAAGGACTAAATTTACTAAACTTACTAAATTTACTCATTGCACCTCTTGCATAAGGGTCTAAAACCACAAGATTTAAATGTTGACTTTTACTGTCCCCATTTATTAGCGGCATGCTTTGGGGAAAGTTGCTGCACATCGCTCAACATCATCTGCCCGCACTGTTAAGTGAAGTGAAAGTATCTACCTCATATAGTGATCCCGAGAATTAAGCAAGCTCATCAGCACATTAGTGTTGATACTTTATAAGCTACACATTTATGAGTCACAATCTACTGAATCTTTCTTTAAAATATATTTTTAAATGTATCCTTTGAGAATCCCAGATGTGTAGACCATGTATTTCTGTCGGTCCCCTACACATACACCCTCCAGCTACTCTCTGTACATCACCTCTCTGTGCTCTCCTCTCAGTGTAATGCTTGTGCTTAGTTATTTCTTTTGGGTTTGTTGTTTCATTTTTAAAATTTTTACTCTTAACTTTTTTCTTTTATTGAAAAATACATATTTTTCATATAATATATGCTGATTGTGATTTTCCCTCCTTCTACTCCTCTGGATCTACCCCTTTCTGTGAGAGACACCCCTTTCTGTGTGTCTCATTAGAAAACAGAGATGTGTCTAAGAGATAATAATAATGAAATAAAATTTAATAAGATAAGATGAAAACAAACACAAGAGAATAGGACAAAGCAAACAAACTAAAGGAAAAGAACCCAAGAAAAGGCACAAGAAACAGAGATACAGAGACCCACACATTTGCACACTTAGGAAAACCCTGAAAATGCAAAACTGGAAGTCATTATATATATGTAAAAAAACCTATGGAGTAAAAGCATAGAAAATTAAATAAAAAACAAAACAAAACAAAACAAAACAAAAAAAAAAAAAAACAAGATAAAACATAAAAAGAAAAGCAAAGTCCTGCTATGACATTATGAGACATGGAACCTCCAAATATGTCATTCAGTTTGTTATCTGTTGACAGTCTATGGGCATGCAGCCTACCCTGGGGCGTAACTTATTTTCTCCATGAGACTCTCTTGAAGAAAACTGAATGCTCATTTGCAACAGGTTGGTTTGCAATTGGAGATTGCTTCTGGGTTAGAGATGTGGGCATATGTCTACTTCTTCTTTAAGTTCTAGGACCCCATATGGTACAGAACCATGCAGGTCCTGTGAATGTTGCCTCAGTGTGCCTAGTCACTGCTGCCCTCAAATGAACAAGTTTGGGGCCATCCACTGAAGCATGATCAACCTACAAGGATGCACACCCCTTAAAACAATTGACTCCTTATTCTTTAGCACATATTACCTATCAGCAACTCCTTAATTTAAAGCAGAGGGTGGGGACAATCAGTGCCACTTTTCCCTCCATGCTGGCTTGTTAACTGGTTTGATCTTGTTCAGGTCTTATGCAGGCAACCATAGCTTCTGAGAATTTCTCAGCAAAACTGCACTCTCATATCAGAATGCACTGTTGTTCTGAGTTATCTCTGACCACTGAGCCTTACCATCTTTCTGCCCCCCTCTTCAGCAGTGTTCCTGAAGCCTTAGAAGAGCAGTGAGGGTCGATGTAGATGTCCCTTTATCTACCTGCTCTGCCAACAGTCACAATGCCTGCTGAAAAGTAATAGCACTTTCTTCCATTTCTTACACTTAGTCCACTCTGCCTGGGCAATAGACTACACACATTAGCTGACAACAAAGGAAAGAGCCTGCTCAAGGCCAGTCACAGCTTCTCAACCCAGATAATTTCCTCCTCTTTCCCCAGTCTCTTCCACATTTTCAAAAGACTAATAAGAGATGAGATAAAACGGATAATCATTCTTCCTTCAACATTATTTATAAATGTGATTCTGTTTCAAATAATGTATTGAGTGAAATGTTTATATGGCATTTATGAACCAAAGTTGACCTAAGTCTCCTTAATGTTCCCTAATGGATCAGGAAAGACTCCCAAAATAATGAAGCACAGAGAACAGTGTATCAAGAAGTTAATCTTCCTTCCAGTTCCTTCCCCTTTGTGGCTAAACCAAATGGAATCACTAGCTGGGACAGAACTCTCTCCAGCATTCTCTTCCTCACTGGAATATTAATATAAATGATAAATGAACCTTTTACAAGGTGTGGAATTAAATAACAATGAAGGGATTAATATACCTTTCCCAGTATGGAGTGCTGCCTTTTAAATCCTAATGTGCAGAGAGACCATTAGTATACAGTCAGGTTTGTCATAGATTTATTTGTGCATTTGTCTCACCTTTTCAGCACAGAAGTCCAGCAGCAATTGCTTATTATTTTCATTCTGCTTAAAGAATCAAGAAGCTTGATGCAGCTGTAAATAAAGCAGCCCCCTGACCTTGAGATTTCTGCACAACTGTCATTTTCAGACCAATTAGAATGGATAAGTCAAATATTCAGAATGTAATGTGTCACCCTGTTTCTAAGACTCCCACAGTGAAACAGTATTCTCTCCTGGTGGATGAACCCAGGGGTCCTTAATATGAAACTATAATTGATAAACAGAGTGTGATTATAGTATCACCCATCATGGTTTCCATAGTTTCAGAGAGTCAGAAACTCTCGCTTATAATTACATGTAAAAATTCTGAATTCTTGTCCTTCACACTATTTTTCCATACTTGGTAATCGCTTAGGTTGACTCCTAATTTTAGAAACTCCCTTATAGCAAAAACAGTCTCCTGAATTATCCCAAGGATGGCCAGCTGTCACACAGGAGTATACTGTTAGAATTACTGTGAGGATGAATTATCCAAAGGATGGCCAGCTGTCACACAGGAGTATACTGTTAGAATTACTGTGAGGATGCGGATAAGATGTTAGCCATCCACAAGTCAAGATAGAAGCTTATCACTAGGTTTTAATATACATTAATTTGGAATACCACGATATCAGTATGTATTATATGTGTTAATACTTCTCAGTATGTTGGAAGAAATACATTGATAAATAAGGCTCATAAACAAAGCTACTAGAATGGCTATGTGTTTATTAGAAACAAAGGGAGATAGAAAGTGGAAAATAGAAAATATGATAAATTTAGAATCTCATTTTAAAAATCGTAAGATTCTTCTTCATACAAAATATTTAATGCTTTTCTCCCTTGTGTGTAGTTATGTCTCTATTCATGGGTGAAAGTGCAAGCACAAATATGTCACACCATATGCATAGAGGTCAGAAGATAACCTCAAGGTCTATCCTACCTTGCCTGCTGAGCAAGCTAGCCCCCTGCCCCAGCTTCTGGAGATTCTCCTTTCTATGGCTCCCCGGTCCCCATATGTACACTGATATTACAGATGTGTGAGCTACTTGTGCTTGGGATTCTCTGAAAGCCTCAGGTCCTCAGGTTTACAAAGCAAATGCTTTACCCACTAAGCCACCCTGTCTCTGAGCATTCCAGATACTATATTTGAAATTAACTACTAAATGAAAACATACTTTTCACTTAATCTTATTAAAATAAGCAAATGGAAAAATAAGGGTTTCTTTTCAATCTAATTGAATCATGCATTTACTTATGTTACAAATATTCTGTTTTCATAAAAAGAGAAGATTACTGCTGCAACTTCCACTTTGTCTACTTTAAGAAGTGACAGAACATGTTAGCTTAAATGTACCCTGACACAGTTATCTCAGTTGGCAGGGCAATCCCAATGCTGATACAGAACACTCAAGAGGATCTAACAGGTGGATTACCTTGAACCTGTGCTATAGATGCAGATTAGAGTCTAGGATGTACTTGATGAAATTTTCAGGTTCATGTTTCATGAAACAAGACACTAGACAAGAAGACAGAAACAGACTATTGAAAGAAAGAAAGAAAGAAAAACAGAAAGAAAGAAAGAAAAAAAAAAAAGACTCTCAAGACAAAAGTTAGCTAATGAGTTAGGATGCTAGAAGCTGCCCCATCCTTTGAGTTTAGGGATATTATAGTTTGTTACTTTTATACATTTTGGCTTTTAAAGATGTCAGGTACCACAGGTACCAATGGTCAGGGACCAATGGCTATCTATTAGCAATTATCATAGCAAAGTACATGCTTGGCCTCTAGGTTCACTCAGAACCTGTGGATCCTTTGACTCAGCCCAGCACTTCTCATCCCACCCCTTCTCCTAAACCTCCCTAGCCCAGGGCTTCTCTTCTCTTTCCTTGCTCCAGCTTCTCAATCCTATACAATCCAGCCATTTCTGCCATGGGCTGTCTTGGTTCTCTCTCTTGGCTCCTCTCATGGTCCCTGCTTAACTTCACTTGATCTCTGTCCTGCCTCCTCCTCTCATGGCCTAGCTCACTCTGAAGTCTTTCAGATGCCTCTGCTGTATATTCGCTCAATTCTAGAATAAAATGATTCTCTTCAACCATGCCTTGGAGCAGTTTTTGGTAAGTTATTTCTTCAGTGGTAAAATGAGTCAATTCAAACGAGATTTACACACACACAGCACACACATACACACACACACACACACACACACACACGCACACACACTTATTGGGAAGCTGCTTTCAGTCAAGTGAGTTCACTGACCCCAAAAAAGGAGGTCAGGGAAATCACCATGGGAAGAGAGAGAGAGAAAGCATGAGCTTGAGCAGAGAGAGAGAAAAAGAGAAAACAGAGTAAGAAGGGACCCAAATGTCTAGACTATATAGGGAAGAGCCTTGGAGGGAAGGGCAGCCCAGCTCCAGGGCTGGAAAGTTCAGGGTTGGGGTCAGGATATGCTAGGTAGGAGCTTGAGGAGTGCTTGGAGAACCTGGGGGTAGGTGTTCTTTGATATGTAAAATATGCACCTAGGTCCCTTGTCCAGAAGGTCAGAAACCAAACAGTTATGGCCTCAGTTTTTCACAAATGTATGTTATTTGTGTATATTTTGGGCTAGACTCACTTTCTTGTATCTATCTCACTGTGATGATTAGTTTTAATTGTCACCTTGACAGAATCTAGAATCACCTGGGAAGATGAGCAGATGTCACAATGGCCTTTCAGCACATCTGTGGGAGATTATGTTGACTACATTCATTGAGGTGGGTAGAGACAGGCCACTACAAGTGGCACCATTTACTGGATTTGGTCCTAGCTGGTGTGAGAGTAGGGACAGTGAGCTGTGTAGTGAACGTGCATGTATCTGCCTCTCCTCTTGGCTCTTCCATATGAACAGTGTGTGATCAGCTGCTTCACATTCAAAACTCATGAGGCCAGGAGTGAGTTTTCTGTATCAGTTTTTACCAGCTCATTAGTCAACCTCCAGAATGCCTGTTGTCCTTCTTAATAAATAATCTGTTTCTGTCACTATTCAAGTTCCTGCTGCCTTTACTTCCCTAAAGTGATGGACTGTAACGTGGAATTGTGAGTCAATTGGACCCACCTCCCCCTTAAATTGATTTTGACAGTATTTTATTATAGTAACAGGAAAGGAAAACAAGGCTTCAAGACTGCTGGAGTTACAGGGAGCCCTGGTGGGGAAGGGCTGGCAGTGTTTCTCTGCCAATTGACTTCTTAATTTCTCTCTTCCTCTGTTTCCTGCCACAGATAGGCAACATGCTATCAAACACCTTTGGATTTAAATTCTTTGAATCTCTTTGATTTTTTTCTAGTGTTTCTTTTTTAGTGTTAACACTATTATTCTAAACTTCAGAAATGCTAGTTTGAGATTCTAAGAGAAGCTTAGAATATGTTCCCTTAGGTCCATCAGGAGCCCAACTGGTTAAACAAATGTATTGGTAATTTATGGGTTAGCTGATTGCTTGAGATAGTTCCTCTTCCTCCTCCCAATCCTCCTCCTTACCCTGCTCTACCACCTCCTCTTTTCTCCCCTCTTCTTTCTCCTCTTCTTCCAATTCCTTTTCCCCTGTTTTCCCCTTCTTACACAGATTCTCACAGTTTAGTCAGAACTGACCTTGGACACAGGATCCTGCCTCAGCCTCCCAACTGTTGCACTTACAAAGCGTGTGTGTGCACTTACAAGCATGTTGCACGTACTTGTGTGTACCATCACACTGGCCTTCCTTTGCTCCCTTAACCTATCAATTCTAGCAAAGAACTGGCTTGAGTCAAAACAAAAGCAAAAGTTCTTTTTTTTTTTTTTTTTTTTTTTTGGTTTTTCGAGACAGGGTTTCTTTGTATAGCCCTGGCTGTCCTGGAACTCACTCTGTAGACCAGGCTAGCCTCGAACTCAGAAATCCGCCTGCTCTGCCTCTGGAGTGCTGAGATTAAAAGACGTGCGCCACCACTGCCCGGCAAAGCAAAAGTTCTTAAGAGGACAGTGAACTCTGCTATGTGCAGTCCTCTGTGGTGCTGACGGTTCCACCTCAACAACAGGGCACACTACCCTTAGGAATCAGTCCTAGACTCTGAATATCACTTTCTCTAGAAAGGTGGAACTGCCAGCTCTTACAGGTGTACTGACAACACCCTGTCAACACTCAAAGCTGAAGCAAAGTATTCTCCTTTTCAAGAGTCAAGCCCGATTCAAGGAGAGCCTGACTGTGATGGATTATCTAAGGGTTGCTAAGAGCCTGTGGGACTGTGCTTTCTCTTCCCGTATTTTCTATTTGAACTCTTGTTTTCTTTCTGCACTGTGGGATGCTAACGATGCTTCCCTCACTCTCCACCTCAAAGGCTGTGGCTCTGCTTCAGGGAAAGGCTGTGAAATCTTCTGGCCAGCATATTGTTCCCTAAGCTAAAACAGTGCACTTAGGACTGGCTTGCCAGCTGCAGATGCCATGCTGATAAAGTAAACCTGCCCTGCAAAGGAGTGAAAATGTAGATTTCACTGACTTCCAGGACAAAAAGAGCATTTGCATCACAAAGTGTGCAGCAAACAGCTTCTAAAAATCTCTGCTCAACGCTACTCTTCTTCTGATTTTTTCCCTAGTCTTCTGCTTCCTTATTTGGATTCTATTTTTCTAGAGTGGCATTTCTAAATTCTTCCAGTGTTTTAGTGCTTTAGCTGCAATCTCACATGGCACGTTCCCAGAGCAAAGTTTTTAAGTTAGCAAACCAGAAAGTGGGGGGTTAGCACCTAAACCCAGCTGCATAAGGGAACCTGAGGCTGGACCCCTGCCCTAGGCTTTATTCGTCTACAACATCCCCTTAGTATACAAGAGGCAGGAATAAATAGACAGGGCTAGGAATGAATGGGGATTCAGTCTTCTGCTGGGAAAACAAAATTTATTTTATTTAAAAAAATCTTTATACTTACCTATTTTGTGGTGTGTGTGTGTGTGTGAGAGAGAGAGAGAGAGAGAGAGAGAAAGAGAGAGAGAGACCAGAGAGCAGGGAGTTAAGGGCAGTAGGGTAATACACACACACACACACACACACACACACACACACACACACATGCAGACTTGCTGCAGTACACATATGAAGGCCGAAGGACAACTTGGCAGAGTCTATTTTCTCCTTCCACCACGTGAGCTCCAGGTGTCAGAGCATCTGGTTTGGTAGCAAGTGCCTTCACCTGCTGATTCATCTCTATGGCTCAGGTATTTTCCCTTTTTAACTGTGGAGAAATTGACATGGAGATATCCTATCCCCCAGCATTCCCAAAGGTTTCCAGCACTTAAGAGGAAGCTGAGAGCAGCGCAGCAGGGTAGCTCAGATGTAGAGTGTTGAGCAGGCATTTGTGAGGTCCTGGTTTAATCATCATTACCAGAAAGAAAAAAAATTTGACTTTAGACTCAGTTTAATTGTTTTAACTCACACAGCTGCATAGACCATGACATGTTTGTTCATTTGACTTCATTCTAGGAAGTGGAATTTCTAGTAAATTATTAATTTATTTAAATCTATGATCTTGTGGGTAGAGAATTGGAAGTAATGCTAAAACAAAAGAAGAAAACAGGAAAGGAGACGACGGAGTGACAGCTCTGTGGATAGAAATACTTTATTTACTATACAAGCGTGAAGATGTGAGTTCAAACTCAGCTCCCAAACCAAAAGCAGGCTGTGGCTGAGCTTACCTTTGTTCCAACATCAGGGGCAAGGAGACAGAAAGATTGCTATGGCTTGCTGGCTGCCAGCTTAGCTTTAGGTTCACTGATGGACCATGACTCAAGGGGAAAACATGGGGCTTGATAAAGTGGGACACCCAATTTCCTCTTCTTCCATCCAAGCCCATACATGAGCACACACACTGGGAAACATATGCATGCATACACCACACACACACACACACACACACACACACACACATACAAACTAATAAGAAAAAAATTAAGGGTTGAAGGGAAGTAAAATCACCCCCAGTCCTGATGCAGACAAAAAGTCAGAACTTTCAGAGAAAACACATGCACTGGGATCCTAAGTAAGCAGAAGTTCCTGAATTCATACCTGCTGTGAGTCAACGGCTTCAATGAAGCTGTATGATATCAGATACAGCCTCTAGAACTGTTGTGAGAAGTAGCTACACTAGAAACTACAGAGTGGAAGACTGACCACACTGGGACCCAACTGTATTTCCCTGTCAATCACTCACTACTAGTAGGGCCTTGAGAAGATGATGATGATGATGATGATGATGATGCCCTTCATCTCAACCTCAGGCACTTTGAATTTAACCTATTTTGACCATGGACCTAAAGTAAATAATATGAGAAAGGGGGACCTTGAAATATAGCTTCCTGCACACCCATGTTGAACACAGAATAAGCCAGTGTTCTTTCCCTGGGAGGAAACAGACTGGCTAAGTTTTCTTGCTGCTTATCCAGGAAATTGGTCAATTTTTCAGAAGTCTTAGCACCAATATACCGAATACCAGGTTGACTCGATGGATCTGAGTATAAACACACTTGCCACTAAGCCTAAAGACCTAACTAAGCTCAATAAATTTTAGACATTGGATATTTTGAGAGTACACTGACAGCTCTGAGAAGACATGGTCAGAATTTTAAAGCAGGTGTGCTGATGTAGAGATTCATCTGTCTCTCTCTCTCTCTCTCTCTCTCTCTCTCTCTCTGTCTCTCAAAAGTACCATAGCATTTTTGCCACATATTAGATGGTTACTTCATATCTACTAAAGAACTGAGACAACCATAATTATGTAATGAATTTATAGAATAGAAAAGGTGTGAGGTTTCTTCTTTAAATCGGATATCTAAAGTAATCAAGATCAGCACACCAAGCCAAGAAATTAGGTTTGAAGCAGAAAATAAAACAAACTTATCTGGGCTACCGATATCACATATACACACAACATGCACACACACACACACACACACACACACACACACACACAAATTTTCTTATTCCAGAGAGAAAAGGCACTTCCTGCTTTTCACAGATGTGCCTGCTCCTCTGAATTGCTACTGCTAGGTCTCACCTGTGCAGTTCTTCTTGTTTGAGAGCTATATTCTTGCATACGTATCTCCCATTCCTTCTCCTTTCTGTCTCCATCTCTCCTTCTTTGTCCTGTTTTTGTTTGTTATCTTGATCTGCTTCCCTAGTAGCTCTTTCCACCCTTTCATTCTTGCTCCCAACACCTTATTGTCTTAATTGGAACATTTCACTTTGCAGGTAGAAAAATGGCCATCATCCACTTTGCAAAAGCTAATCAGAGGTCACGTTCTGAGCGAGAGAGGAGAGGCCTTTCTTACACTGCACTACCACACACGCAAACAATGCTACACGGTGATGTTTTAACACTGGAGAAAATAGCATATGTGATTCCAGATTCTGAGAGCAGAAAAAGCAATTCTTTTGTTGTTCCATGGGCAGCCAGGTCTTAGTTCTTTTTCATTACCTTCTTTGCTCTTGGGCCATTGTATGTGATAGTGTCTTTGCACTTGGGCTGTTGTGTGTGATAGCTGATCACCTCACAGATAGAGCTGTGTGCACAGCTTTAAAAGCCTATCTTGTTTTCTCTTTGTTCTCTTGGGTTCTCTACATGTTGTCTGGCAGGATTCTTCAGAATAATAAAGGATAAAAGAAGTAGAATTTTAAAATAAGTAATAGAACTGGGCACTTAGCAGACAGAAGAGTTGGCTCAATGATTAAGAATGAGTATAGTCTCACAGAGGAACAAAATTCCATTCTCAGCATGCATGTCAGGCACTTCACAGTCTTCTATAACTGCAGCTCTAGGGACCCCCACCACCATCTTCTGGACTCTAAAGTTACAAGGACTCAATTGTACATACCCACACACATATATACACATAAAGAAATAAATTGGAGTTTGTGTATGAATTTAAACCCATATTTAAATATTATTTAAAGGTCCTTGGGCTGGGATAGAAATATTAATTACCCTCCAGTTTCATAGGTGAGCTGACTTATGTGACTAGAGCTGGGCTGTCTTCCTTTCCATCTTCCTTTTCCTCTTTCCTCTTTCCCCTTTTTGACTCTACCACTGCTCCCTTTTTACACTTATTTATTTTATTTGTTGTTGTACATGTAGGTAGACACACACATGCTATGGCCTCTGTGTGTCAGTAGGAGGAAAACCTGTGGGATTTAATTCTTGCCTTTTCTCTAAACTGTGGGTTTCCAGGATCAAACTTAGGTTATCAGATGTTTTGTTTTGTTTTGTTTTGTTGTTGTTAAGGTTTTACACACACACACACACACACACACACACACACACACACACACAGGTAAAGACACATACAAGTCAAATTTGAGCATGTTCCCCTCCTCCTACATCCTACTTTCATATGATATACTTAGATATATTGGCCAACTTTTCTTCTCTGTTGCTATGATAAAACACTGATAAGAGCCACTTGACTAAGAAAGAATTTACTTTGCTTATATGTTACAGTTCATCATCTAGAACATACATACAAGCACTTTTATCTGTCTATATACTACAATCTATGTAGAAGCCACAAATAACAGAAAACATGATGTTTATCTTTCTAAATGTGGTTTAATTTATTTAATATGATTATGCCTAATTGTATCCATCTTCTTGAAAAATGATATAATTTTATGATTCTTTATATCTGACAAAATCTCCTTGTGTATAAAACCACATTTTGTACAGCCTTTCCTCTAATCTTGGACATGTAGGTTGATTCTATTCCTTAGATGTTGTAAAGGTGCGATTAAAAAATATCTGGGTACAAGCATCTCTAGTTGATGTAGAATCCTCTGGGTCAATACCTGTAGAAATGTAGCTAGGTCATATCACTTGGCTTTTTGAGAAACCTTCACACTTCACCAACATTTGCTCTGTTAATGACTAGAATTTTGACTGGGATGATATGAAACCTCAAGTAATTAAAAAAGTTTCTTAAGAAAAAAGGAATAGGTAATTTAGTGAAGAAACACCCTGTAGGATGGGAGAGAAATCATTTCTAACTTTACATTTGATGAAAAAATATATCAAACACACAAAACTCATAAAACTAAACAATAAGAAGCCAAACAACCTGATCAATAAAAGAGCTAATAAAAACAACCCAGTTCTCAAAATATGAACTCATGATAACTGTGGATATTCATGCAAGCCCTGCATATGCGTGGGCTGGCTCATATTCCATCACCCTGGGGAAGAATTCATGGGCCTCTAGCCATCCCCAGAACACTATTGGCATTCAATGGTTGTTGGAGGGAATGCCACTTTCCTCAATGGTATAGCTACTAAGTTGCCATTGTTCCAGTAAATAACTTCCCACTCATGTTCTGGCAAGACACTCCAGTAAAACTCACGTGGGCACACACTCAAAGAAAACAAGAAAACATAAAGGGGTCATTGGAAAAAAAGCATTTTAGAAAAGAAGAAGGGGAGTGAAAAAAAAGTGATGAACTAAAATTCATTATGTAAATGGAGGAAGCTGTCAAAGGATAGAAAATACAATAAGAGTCTAGGTTTTTTAAAATTTATTTTTATGAGTACACTATAGCTGTCATCAGACATACCAGAAGAGGGGATAGGATCCCATTCAGATGGTTGTGAGCCACCATGTGGTTGCTGGGTATTGAACTCAGGACCCCTGGAAGAACAGTCAGTGCTCTTAACCACTGAGCCATCTCTCTAGCACCAAGAGTCTAGGTTTTTTACAAAGGGAATATAATCAAAAATAAAACAAAGATGAGATACAAATTCCATATAACCTATGATCAGACTCATTAATCAACAGAGAAAGAGAAATGAAAGCTATCTTGAATTTCCACTACCCCTTTAATCAAACTTCAAATGTAATCACTCTGGAAGAGAAAAGGAGTGTGTTGTGAACCTTGTCAAACTGACATTTTAGGATTGTGTGTTTCTCTTCTTGGATACACAGTTGGCTAAGGAGCTGAAGGAGAGAGGCCACCCTCCACTTATGGGCATCGTTCATTTTATGTAAAGTTACTCATGGGTTGAGCTGAGGTTTATGTAAGTCCACAGGATGCAGATGTGTTGACACTTTCACACTGTGAAACTTGCGAACCTTCACTTTGTGAAAAGAAGCCAAATAAGGAGAGGCCCTCCAGCAGTGGACCATGCAGGCAGACAAAAGACAACCATAGGCAGGACCCTAGCACATGGTGATGTGCAAGGATGTGGAGAAGAAACACAAGGCCACAAGAAGCAGAACAGTTAGAGCACTATGAAGAGAGGCAGAAATGGAAAAGGTGGGATGGAAAGGGATAATCTGATGTTAGTTGCCTGCCCTGCCACTTGAAGCTATAGAAGAGGGGTTCATGACCATGTAGCAGCAAGCATCTGAGTCAATGTCTGTGGTTCACATTACCACCAAAAGCCATTCAGATATGCCAGATCTGGGCTCCCACCTGTGGCCAGTTGCTGTCCAGGGGCTGTGCAGAGTTGGAATGCCCCTGATTAACTTCAGCATGCAGGAATGACCCTGAATCTCTCCTGGGCAACACAGTAGAGCTGGCTCTGATGGTGGTGGCAGGAGAGCTAGTGAGCCAGCCCCAAGGGCATGAGTGCAATAGAGCTGGTCCCACCATTCCTTTGCTGTGAGGTATCCTGGTTGAGAAAGAGATGTCCTCCCCATCTTCCCCAGGCCACCTGAGGCATTCAGAAGAGTTAGCCACAGGATCGTGAACATGGGAGAGTTATCCCTGTTCCTTACATGCTTCAGCACTAGGGACAGTGGTCCCAGTACCTCAGCTGAGCATGGAGCCGGTCCTGGTGGCATGGATGAGCTGGCCCTGAAGGCGGGAGAGCAGTAGAGTTTACCCCACCCCTTGCCTAGTGTGGCATTGGATGAGCTAGCCTAGGTATTACTGGAGACCTTGCCCAGGTGATGTGAATGTGAGAGAGATGGAGAACTGACCAATGCAGCTACCACCAAGGTTCAGATCCAGGGCTTTGTTTTGGCCAACCTCAATTATCTACCCCATGTATGAACTGCTAGAGCACATCAAAGGACTGGTCCTACAGATCCAAAGCTACAGGATATCAATACACAGGGCAAAAACAGGATATCCAAGAGGAACACTGATGAGGAATGAGTATTGATAGTGTCTCAGATGCCAGAGACATCAATCCAGACCAATAATTGATTGCAATGAACATTTGTAAGTAAAGATATGTGGACATAAGCATATACAGTGGGACACACTGTAACATACCACAGCTTCCATGACAACATGTTGGTGTGTCTGTGTGTGTGTCTGTCTGTGTGTGTGTGTATGTGTGTGTGTGTGTGTACTGTTTTATTTTTTCTGCTCGTGTGTTTTGTTTTGATGTTTCATTTTTCATTTTTTGTTTTCTTTTGCAGGGGATTTTGCAAGAGTAGAGGGCAGATAATGAGGGATTTGGGAGAGGAGGGGACTTGGGGTGCATGAGGTGAAATTCACAAGGAATCAATGAAAAGTTTTTTTTTTTTTTTTTAAAGAAGTTAAATATTATAAGGTTTAAAACTCTTTCAGTGACACCTGGAAAACATAAAAGAAACGAGAATTCTATGTGTCTAATGCCCCATGGGTTAGCTGATGGTGAGTTATACTTTTTGACGACTTGAGAGAAGAACTTAGGAGCATAGTTGTTTTAGGCATTCAAATTTCCATAGTAAAGGAAAAGACAAGCTTTCCATCTTATGAGCTTTCCAGCCTGGTTTCTGTGCCTTTCAAGGTCATACTTGCCCTGTCACTTTGACATTTGTTCTCTTTTCTCTGAGATGGGGACCTCATTATGGGCTTTGGAGCATCAATAGGGAACAAGGTGCTGGCCTCTCCACCAGAAGTGTTTGAGTTTCAATCAGTTCTCATTTAGAGTGAACAGTCAGACCTTTGAACATTGTGGGACAGACAAAGATATCTCTATTCATCCTTTTTATGCAAAAACACTCAGTGACAATTGAGAATAATGGACAATTCATAAACTGCAGCATTTACTTCATGTTGGATTCAAATGACTAAAGGTCAGTTGTGAAGAATAACCGTAATTTAAAAGCTAACATCATTGACAACATATTATCTGTCAAACTGTTTTTATGTGATTTACAAAAGTCTTTCTCCTATTATTTATAAGGTCATTAAGAACTGGGAGCTTGCTATGAGTTCAGATGTAGGTGATGTTCTCCAATTGTCTATGAGTCAAGGAACTGTTCTCTAGAGGGTTGAGGGAAGAGAGGGATGTTTGGCAAGTAGGTCTACCGGAAGATTTTTAGACTACTGAAGATATGCTTGCAAAAGTGATATTGAGACACTAAAAGCTTAGTCTCTCTTTATTTCTCTCTCTGGGTCTATCATTTATATAGCTAACTGTTACCTACCTACTTATCATGAATCTTCCATCTATTTACCACTTGCCTATCTGCTATCATCCTTCTATCTCTATACATTGTCTTTGTCTCTAGTGCTATACCTGTGTTTACATCCATATAATAACAGCATTAAGTTGTAGAATGCTCCCAGTTCCTCAGAAGACATGTGTGAGGTACATACAGTATGAGACATTAATGTCCCCTAAAGATAAGCAATATTTTAGGTACTGTTACAGATGGGAGAATGCTTCTAAAACAACATATTTAAAATTTCATGTTGGTCCTAGTCTATGGTGGTGTTTGGCAGTGGTGGAAGCCATAAGAAACAGAGGATTGGGACACCAACCTCCAACCAGGCATAAAACCTCCAACCTTTAATTTGTTATGTCTGAATGATATTGTCAGACCAGAGCCTAGCAAAATTGTCATCAAAGAGACTTCATTCAGGAGCTGATGGGAGCAAATGCTGAGTGTCACATCCAAATATTAGGCAGAGATGAGGGGGATCTATGGAGGAGGTGATGGTGGAAAGATTGGAGGTGCCAGAGAAATCAAGGACACCACAAGAACACAGCCCATAGAATCAAGTGACTGGTACTCACGTGGACTCATAGACATCAGGGAGCCTTTCGGGATTTGACTGTTGAGAAACCCTGCTACTTAAGGTCACATTCTCTCATGTCTGTGCTTGGTGCAAAATGAAGGACTCCATTTTCTAGCAGGGATTCCCTTCTCTGACCTTATCTGGGGAACCTGACCCCCACACCGTCTACCTGAGGAAGATCCCTTAGTCTTTGGCAAACTTACAAGTTCAACTTCCTCTTTCCCTGATAAGAACTGGCTAAGCAAGTACCCAGGATTCCCCTCCAGGCAAATGAGGCATTCTCAGTACTTTAAACTCTAGCCAATGATTACACTCACCCTAAAACTCCTTCCTATTCTCAGGGATCATATATTGCCTTTTTTCACCCCAGAAAATTATGAGTCCACAGTCTGTTTCACTTAAGATCATCGCAGAAGGTCTTTATCTAAGTGAACTGTTACAGTAAAGTCCTTGAAGGACTCCCCACCTCAAGTCACACCCAGGGAACCAGGATGTTCTTATGGGATTCCTAACAGTGGGAGCAGGGACAGTCTCTGACTCTTTTGCCTGCCTTTGGGACCCTTTTTCTCCTACTGGCTTTCGTCCTAAAACCTTAATGTGAGACTATGTATCTGGTCTTATTGTAGCTTATTATATCATATTTGGTTGATGTTCCAGAAAGGCCTGCTCTTTTCTGAGGGGATATGGGGACAGGTGGATCTGGAGCAAAGGGGAGATGGGGTGGGTTACTGGTGGAGGCAATGGAGGGGAAACTTCAGTTGGGATGTAATATATAAGAAAAGAATAAATAAAAAGAAAAAGAATTTAAGTACTTGAAAAAAAGTGAGGCCTCAGATTAGGGGGATGACTGTATGGCAAGCATGGAGACCAAAGTTCAGATCCCAAGAATGCACATATATGCTTGGTGGTCATGATAGCAAGCCTAGGATTGCAGCCACAGGAGACAGTCTGGCGAGCAAGAATGACCATACTGTGAGAGACCCTGTATCAATGAATAAGGAGGAGAATTATCAAGTATAATTCTGGAAATCAATATTGGACCTCCACCTAAATTTCCATATACATGTAAGCTCACATATATCCACATATTCATACACACATGAATATACCCCCACATAAACACATACACAAAACTAGACACACATGCTCATATATACATACTTATACATACTTACATGCATCACATATACATATAGACATACATACATCACACACACACACACACACACACACACACACACACAAATATAAATGGAAAAAGAAGAAAAGATGAAAGCATGGAGGTAGTAAGGCCTATAAGGAGCCTTCTGGTCTGAGTGCTGCGTCCTTGAAGGGGACATTGGGATCTTGGTCCTTTTCTTCATTGTCACCTCACACTGACATGGGTAGTTCAGTTTACTACATGCTGTCTTCATGATGACCTTACTAGTCATAGGCAGCAAAGTGGCAGGACAAGTAAATCAATCATGCATCAAAACTTCTGAAATTACAAGTTGATTTATCTCAATTGTAAAAATAATGATGGAAAGCCATGACAGTCACCAAAGATGAATAATGCCTTGAATCTCCATTTTTGTCTAGCAATAGGAACAAACAGTAATAACAAGAGAAGCAGAGAACACAGTTCTTGTTCTTGAGACACCCATGTGACAAGTCTGTGCCTTCTGGGCATATGTTCTCACACTTTAATGCTATCCTTGAGAATGTGCTTGGTGGCTTTCAGATACATTTACATAGAGTCTTACAAGGCAAAGCTGTTCAGGCCTCTTTGACCTCACAACACCCAGTTGATAAATGGTTTTAAGGCTGAAATGATAATCTGAATGAAGTACAATAGTTTGGGATACTAAATCACAAAAATCCAGTTCCCAACACACCAGCCATCACTTCCTAGAAACACCAGAAAGAGGAACTTAATTGGGATCTGAAGTGAAACACTAGGTTTTGTTTTTCATTATTGTTGTTTGGTTGGTTGGTTTGGTTTGGTTTTGTTGTTGTTGTTTTCTTTTTGTTGTTTACATTAAGGAATCTTTTCTCATGTGACTTCATTAAATAAATATGTTTTGAGTGGCTATTGTGTGCATAGAATATATATGTTTAGAATAATAGCATGTATGGCTAACGTTTCCTGTCTAGAGTCGTTCCAGACATCCAATTCACAAATGTCCATAAAGACCATATTGCAACACTGTAATAGAATCTAGCTGACCAAGGGCATACAAATCCTAGCTATCTAGCAGGGTCAAGGAGGTGAAGCTTCATCTATGAGCAAAGGAATCAATAAAGGAACCAGGGCTTTAGCATACTAGAAAGGTGCACAGGTGGAAGGAAAATGAGGGATGAGTATGTGAAGCAAAGAGTATGTCTAAACCATGAATCCCTGTACACATTTCGATCTTGACATGGTTCGATTTGAATGGGAGTAAGAGATTTGCATTCCTGAAAGATGAAAACTGAGTTAGAAAGGGAAAAATGGCAAGAAAGTGTAGGCAGCCATCTAGGTGTCACCAAGTCTCCTGGGCTGTGCATGTGTTTCTGGCACACAGGTATGTGTCCTGGAAGGATCACCATGGGTCCCTTCTTCAGGTCCATGTCCACAAGACTAAAAACATGTCACAGAGCTACCCAAACAAGAGTGTGTACATAAGTGCTATTCAAAATAGCTAAGATACAGAACAAACTAGGTGTCCACCAGGAAAGGAAAGGGTGGAAAAAGAGTGATGGATGAACACAATTGATTTTTTCTTTAGCTATAAAGGAGAATAAAGAATACTGTCTACAGGAAGATAGATACAAGAAGAGATAATCATATTAAGTCTAAGGAAAATAAATATATTTTTCTTTAATTTGGAGGCCCTGAATTTTATATAGACTTGTAAAATCTTGTATGTACAAATAATATGAAAATAGAAGCAAAACTTTCTGGGAAACAGAGAGTCCCGATGAGAAGGAAGGGGAAGAAAGTGTTGAGTGCTGGGTGTGAGTAGGAACACACTCAAAGTACATGAAACACTTGCACAAACACAGAAGTATAAAAGCCAGGGAACTGCCCCCTACAAGTCTATTCCAATGTGAGGTGATATTTAAAAGATCACTAAATGCATATTCTGTGAAGCATTTAAGTATAAAAATACTATGTGATCGGGCAAGGGAGATGATGAACTGCTTTAGGAGTTGGACGTTCTAAACACACTCTCTGAGCTGGGTGAGCCCATATGTATCTATAACAGCACTGACAGGATTGCTAAGGCGGGTTGCTAACTAGCCAAAGGTACAGTTAGAGACCCTGTCTCGAAAGAATACCTAGGAAGTGCAAGCAGGAAGCCAGGTATCCTTCTCTGCTCTCCACATATATATGCATGTATACACACATACACATACACACACACACACACACACACACACACACAAAACAATATATACATGTGAATGCACAAACAACATACATATGTGCATACACAACACATGTAAAAACACATGTAACCAAATTTATTATGTAACAAAGCCCAAAACTATGGGACATAATTTAATTATTTTGTAATGGTTAAACGATATGGTGTTTCTGGGATCCATAAGGATGGTTACCTTATTTTCTCAATATTTAAACTCTTAAAGTCAAGCACTTTGCACTGGGAATAGAGTATGGTCTATGTCTTGTTGTGTGAATAAATTCAGTAACTTGTAAAAGACCAACATCTCCTATATAATGTGATATAAATTCTTATTTCACTGCAGTATGTTAAACATTCATTTGATTATAGTTTTAATGTACTTGATATTTCATTATACAAACTAAATACTCTGTGCATGTTAATTGTTAGTTGTATTAGGCCTGCTGTCGAGAGCATACATAAACTCCCCTCACACATTATCTATAAGAAAAATCATTAAAACATAAATAAGGATCAGAGGAATCATTTACCAAACATTGATTTCAAAATGTTACAAGTGATGTGAGCCACAATTGCTGTCAGGTATAAAAGTTAGAAAAAATATTTGATTACTTTTAATTAGCTTTTGATCTTTCTTCCCTTGCTTTATATCCTCTCTGTAATAAAAACTGAGGGAAATGTGAGCTCAGGTACTAAATCAAAATGCAACAGTGACAAAGATACTCTCAGGAGAGTTTGTCTACATCCCAAGAATGCTTCTGGTCCTTAATGTTACAATGGGTGGCACCCCATTCTTATAAATTATTCTAAACAAAGCAGTGTCAAACTTTCCAAGGAGACTAAAATATATGGGGAAATATATTATCACAACACTGTAGATAATAGAGCAGAAAAAAACTACTGGGGAACCTAAAGGATATTTTAGTATTATAAAGTACCAAGAGTGTACATTTTCAAGAATTCATTTTAAAACTTCTTTGAGAATTTTACATGGGTAATATATTCACATCATTCTTCTTCCTTCTTTAACTCTTCCTGTATCCTTTTTCCAGTCCTTTCCAAATTGATCATCATACTCTTTGTTACTATTACACACAGACACACAGACACCACAGACACACAGACACACACACAAATACAATCTGCTGATTCACTTTGACATTATATATATATAACTAGTGTTTTATATATATATATATATATATATATATATATATATATATTTGAATGTTTTTATGTTTTTGATCTATTTAAAACTTGAGCATATCTACCAGGCTATAATACTCACCTGTGTTTAATATCTACCTGTGTAGAACCATGGAACTATTTGTAGAATTCACTTTAAGCAAAAAGTGTTTATAAAACCTTCTATCATGCTCTACAGTCATAAAAGTTGGGAGAAGACAACCAAACAAGGACAGCATAAAAGCAATGATTGTTTTCTTGACTTGCACCACTCAGTCATCATGATGTCAACCAACAAACTCTTGGTTTTCTGAGCAAGTATGTATAGAAAGACTCTAAAGCCAGAACTAGCTAATCCTGGGCTGAATGAGCAACAACTGTGTACATGGGGTACTTTTCAATAGATCCAGCATCCTGTTTTGAAAGGTCTTTAAGGCAATGAAGAAACGTTCAGATGGTAAAATGCTTTCATTGTAAGCATGAAGATGAGTCTGATCCCCTGAATCCATATAAAATGGAAGGTATGAATAATAGCACTCAGCTAATCCCAGTGCTGGGAGGTGGAGATGGGCAGGATCCACAGCTTGCTGACTGACTCGGTAAAGTAATTCACACAGAGTTTCAGGAAAACCAGTGTGTCTGTCTCAACTAACAGGTTGCCCAGCATTATTCCTGAGGAATGACAGTTAAAGTTGTCCTCTACTCTCCATATATTCATGTGCACCCATGTGTGTACCTGTGCACACATGAACACACATACACACACACACACTAAAATAAAGTAACATTTGAAAATTAAAATCAAACTTAGCAGTGTTTTGGTTTCATTCCTATTGCTCTCATAAAGCACAGTGGTGAAAAGAAACTTACAGAGGAAAGGAATTCTAAGCTAGAGAGATGCTTCAGTGGTTAAGAACACTCTTTAGTGTTCTCTTGCAAAGAACTACTAAAGTCTAACCATCCTGAAGGGATTGTAGGCCCCTCATCAATAGGGCTTGAGGTAGCAGGCTTGCTCCTTCTATTTTGTGAATGCACAGCCTCCTCTCACCAGACACTGAGTCTTGGGACTTCCAGCCCTGACAACTGTAGAACTAACTTCCTTTTTTAAAATGTATTGTTACAACAAAACTTTTCTCAATTTGTTTTGGCAGCGTCCATGGACTACAGCAGATGACCTTCATGAATAAACATTCGGCTGTAGACTTACTGAGCATCAAAGTTGTTTCTTTCAAACAGCACCCAGCCCAATACCCATCATTCAAAGAGACCACTGCTGAGCTGTGCCTTGTGAAGTTGCTATGGCTTAGTATCTATCACAGTAGCTTCAACTTCAACTCCACAGCATAGTTTTCTTCAACAGATATCCCAGTGGTACCCAGGAGACCCTGCACATTCTGATACAAACATTGTAATATCAAATCTCATTCCATTATCTAGAGTCCCTGAGGCTTCCTTTCCCTAACTCTGTCCATCAACTGGCTCCCTTTCTTTCCAAAAGGTCTATAGTTTTCATCAGCACTCATCCTTGCCTGCATTGGGTTAGACTTTAAGCTCAACACTCCCCGGACAGTGAACATCTCCACAGGGAGTTGCTTTACACTTCCTCCACTAAGGAACCATGGTTTCATGAATCTCAGACCCACAGCTATAATGTATTCTGAATTTTTGCCATTTGGATGAAGCCGGATCCCATTTCTAAGCACACCAGCAAACAAGAACTTACGAATCTCTTGTGAAGGGAATGAAGGAACTGAGGGAGTTTGCAGCCCCAGGGAGGGAACAACAGTGTCAACTGGCCTGATCCCCTGATGCTCCCGGAGACTGGACCACCAACCAAACAATACACATGGAGGGACTCATGGTGCTGGCCACATATGTGGCAGAGGAGGGTCTTGTTAGCCATCAGTGGGAGGAGAGGTCCTTGGACAAGAGGGTGTTAGATGCCCCTGTGTAGGGGAATGCCAAGGAAGGAAGATGAAAGTGGGTGGGGGAATACCTTCATAGAGACAGGGGGAGGGTGAAAAGGATGGAGGTCCCAAACGAGAGATCCCAAAAGGGGGAAACATTTGAAATGTAAATAATGTATCAAAAAAGCCAAATAACAAATAATAATAATAATAATAATAATAATAATAATAATAATAAAAATCTCTTCTAAGAAAATGTATTCTTTACAAATTTATAGGCAGACAGTAACTAGACAATAACAATGTCCTTCGCTTTTTGTCAATCTTCATCAAAGTTTGTTTATAAAATGGGCTGTTATGGTCATATATGGCTCATAGATTAAATGCACCTTTTTTTCCCCCTGTAACAGAGAACCAAGTTTCTGTTTCCATCACCTACATGTGGCTCACAAACATCCATAATTCCAGTTCCTGAGGTCCAATGCCTTTTCTGGTCTTTGTGGAACCCAGGCGCATATATGGTACATACGTACATACATGTAGGCAAACACTCATACCCACAAAATAAAATAAATGAATAATTCTTTCAAAAATTAGTAGGCTTAAGCTATTCTTTGAATATTCTGAATGAATTCTAGCTTCTAATCTTCTCTGGAAATCATGCCATATATCTTGATTCTTCTACACTGCTGTATTACAGAAATATAATAGCATTCCTTAGCTCTGACACCTCTGACAATAATAGTGAAGGTAACTACTTGATGCTAACTTTATGAAATGCAGCTCATTTCCCACTCATTGACTTTCAGTTCTTTTAGATGTTGCAGTTATTGTTGTCATGGTCAATGTTCTATACTTTTGATACATTGTGAGTGGCATGAGGGTTCCTTTTAAGTTGACACACTGTAGAATTACATCAGAAGAGAGACTCAGTGAGGAGATGTTTATACCAGCTTGCCTTGCAGGTATTTTATAGGGGATGTTCTCATTGTGTTAAATGACACAAGAAACCCCAACATCAGTGGGCAGCACATTCCCTAAGCAGTGGATCCTAGACCATATATGAAGAAAGTAGAGGGGCAGCTAATGGCTTCACTGCATTCATTCTCTGCCCTGGGCTAGAATGTGACTAAGGGCTTTAAGTTCCTGCCTTGTCTCTAACGTGGTGATGGACTGTAACCTCACATTGTATTCCAAATGAACCCTTTCTCCCTTAGAGTGTCTTTTGTCAGAGAGTTTTATCATAGCTACATAAATGAAATCAGGACAGTGTTGTATAAAATCTTTTTCCTTGTTGCCTGAACCACCATTCTATAGTATTCAATATTTCCAACATTGGTTTTCCACTTAACTTTGTATATTTTCATTATTTAAATCAGTGTCTTGAGCCAACTTTGAGCCTCATCTTCAAATAAAAAGTCAGGATATGAATATAGTGCTCACGTTTGGGGAAGAACAAATGACTGCTTTAACTACCCAACTCTCTGAGCACAGAAAAGGAAATATTTGTGGTGTAATAAAGTATGCTGCTGGTTGTTCTGTTGTAGACGTTCAGATTATCTTTTGCAATTGATAAATTATTGCTATTACATAAACACTCATATTTCATACACTTTATCTCTGATCTTGTTCCTATAACCTTCCTCTGATTTTCTTTTTAAAATTAACTGATCAGCATATTTAAATGCAGGGAAACAACTTAAATGCCACAGCTTAGTATTTTTTTTTAAATTTTTCTTCATACAATATGCCAATGGAATGCAAAATGATTAGTGACACTATGTTTAGACTTCAATTTGAGATACGCACATAATACAAGATGCTTTTTACAGTAACAAGTGGTTATATAGCCATTATTAAAATGAATTACAAATAGGATAAGTTGTGCTGAAGTTACTAGTGGGTCACTAGGTTGCAGTGGAGACTGAGTAACTCCTGTACATGTGAATATTTCTTTAGGTTTGTCATTTGTGAGTTACAACATATAAAAATATATTTGCATGAAAAATATTCAGTTTCAAGGAAAATCACATGATTATAAACAAAACACTTGGGCTTTGGAGTCATCTAAGTGGATTAAAGTCTTTGCTGTCAAGTGTGGAGACTGAAGTTTGAATTCCAAGAACCTACATAAAAGCTGGAAGCTGTAATGAAAGTCTAGAATCCTAACCCTCTTAAGCAGAAGTCAGAGAAGGAGACGAAAATCCCCAGGAAACTCACAGGTTAGCTAGTCTGATTATTCCATGGCAAGGAACAACAAACTCTGTCTCAAATAAGATAGAAGGGGAGGTTGTACTCCAACCTCCCCACATGTACCACACCATGGCTCATGTGTACCTGTATACACACAAACACACACACACACACACAAATGTACACACACATGCACACACATACACTAGTATATACATGCAGACACATGCACACATTTACATACGCACATGCACATATATACTAACACACACATACACATACATGGACACACACACACATATATATACACACATGCAGACACGCACAAATGTATACACACACAATGACACAAACACTAATGTACATATATAAACACATGGGCACACATATACATACATACATGCATACACACATGTATACACTAACACAGAGACCCACACATGCACACACACATAAACATATACACATGTAAACACTAACACACACACATGCAAGCACACACACACACACACACACACACACACACACTAACCCCCATGGAGACAACTACTTACGACTTTGGCTCTTCCTGGTCTTTTTTTGCATGGTCTCAGCTAGCAGAAGTAAACAGGTTTAAATCATTTTCTCTTCTAACACCTTAAACTATTATATATTATTCCTGTCTGTCACAGGAGGGGGTGAGAACCCAGAAAGAAAACACACTCTCTGGAAGAGTGCCCATTTACTAGTGATAGCCAATATTTTGATTGCTACATTCTTCGCACATCTCACCAATCCAGAGGTATTTCTTCACACCTTTTGGAAAACCCAACCTGTCAAACCCCGACACTTTATTTTATGGTTAACACACTATCTGGCCAAGAGAAGTAACACTCACAGGAACATGCAGCAGCAGGGAAGTTGCAAAGAAATAAATAAATTGTTTAAAATGGTGTGATCCCAGGCCTATCCTAGGTGGACCCCTGGCAGAGCAGCTTTGTAGTGGATTGGTCTGATGCTGCTTGTATTCTAATGCTAAACACTGACTTCTCGTGATGTGGTTGTCCCCCTACATATACCAGATCCTCACACACACCAAATGATGCTGTGCAGCCTTGCTTCTTCATTTAAAATTATTGGTTGAATAAAGAGGCTCACAGCCTATAGGCAGTCAGGGCTTAGGTTCCTGGATGTGGGGTCTGACTCAGAGACCACATAGAGGAGAGGAGAGAGAAAGAGATAAGAAGATGCCATGGGGTAGGTTGATCATGAGAGTACAGCCATTCGAGCCACAGAGTTGGAGTAGGAGCAGCCCAAGTGGAACATGGCAGGTCGAATCTTGGGGTTATTGACTGTGACGTAGACAAAATAGCATAGAGGGTTGACAACTGCCCAGCTCTAGCTCGATTAAGGCTTATGACAAAATAGAGGTTTGGTATCTTTTATTCAGGAACTAAATGGGTCTAGGGTGGGGTAGAAACTCCCACTTACTATTTATCACAGTTTGCTCTGCACTGGGACGAATTAAGGCTGGGAGTCAGGGTCCTTTTTCCAAGATTTGCAGATCAGTCTAATTTTCTTTTAAATTTTGTAGAGCAGATTCAGGTGCACAGTAAACTTGGGTGAAGAATTTAAAGAGCATCTATATGCTTTCTGTTCCCCACAGACAGGTTTTTATATGATGGGCTCTTGATTTTCCCTGACTCCTATTCTCTTTCCAAAAACTCATTAAAATTTGCCATTATTTGTTAATTTATTCACTTAGTTCTGTGCATGTGTGACATAACATGGAGCCATAATCAAAGTCCCTTGTCATTCTCAATAGCCTTCTACATTGTTCTGGGACAGGATTCCTTACCGAGCCTGAAAACTGCAAGTCTCATGGATACCTTGCCACCATGTCCTCAGTGCTAGGAATACAAGTGCATACCCTTGATGCCTGGGTTTTTTCACCTAGGTAAACTCAGATCTACCTCATGTTTATGCTGAAGTACATTACCAGCTGATTCATCAGCCCTGCCCAAAAATTTCTGATCTGGAATATTGGGTTTTGCACTTTCTTTATCCCACAACACACACAGGAGACAATGTGTGTTGATGGGATGGTTAAGAAGCCAGGTCCTGGTAGTTACACAAGACATCATCATTGTGGCTTGGTACCTAAAGTTCAGTGGGAATGCCATTGACTTTGAAGCCAGACACATTGGGTTTTAATACTATCCTTTCAATTTATTAAGTTTTCAGAAATGTCTTCTGGCTTATTTTAAAATAAGCAGGATATTATTAGTATGCCTTAGATTTAAAAGATGATATGTATACCAAGATTTTTACATTGTTACCAGCTATAGATTTTTGGTAGGTGAACATTAGGCTTTTCCTATTTTCCCTCCATCCATAACTCTGTGTAAGTTTAGTTTTGCATCTCCCTTTTTTTCTCTAATTTTTTAAATTTTTATTTTTTTTCATACTTTATTTACATTTCAAATATTTCCCCCTTTCCAGATCTCCCCTTTGGATCCTCCACCTCCCCCTGCTACTACGGGGGTATTCCCCCTCCCACCCACCCACCCACTCTGATCTTCCCTCCTTGGCATTCTCTTATACTGGGGGATCTAACATCCTCAGGCCCAAGGGCCTCTCCTCCCCCTGATGGCTAACAAGACCCTCCTCTGCCGCATTTGTGGCCAGCACCATGGGTACCTCCATGTGTATTCTTTGGTTGGTGGATCAGTCTCCAGGAGCATCAAGGGGTCTGTCCAGTTGCCACTGTTGCTGCCTCCTTGGGGATGCAAACTCCCTCAGCTCCTTCAGTTCATTCTCCAAGTCTTCCTTCTGGGACCTCACACTCAGCCCTATGGATGCTGTGAAGTGATTCCTGGGTATTTCAAACTTTTGGGCTAATAACCAGTTATCAGTGAGTACATACCATGTTCATTCTTTTGTGACTGCTTTACCTAGCTCAGGATGATATTTTCAAGTTCCATCCATTTGCCTGTGAATTTCATGAAGTCATTGATTTTAATAGCTGAGTAGTATTCCATTGTGTAAATATACCACATTTTCTGTATCCATTCCTCTGTGGAGGGACATCTGGGTTGTTTCCAGCTTCTGGCTATTATAAATATGGCTGCTATGAACATACTGGAACATGTGTCTTTATTACATGTTGGAGCATCTTCTGGGTATATGCCCAGGAGTGGAAGAGCTGGGTCCTCAGGTAGTATTATGTTGATTTTTCTGAGGGTCCGCCAAACTGATTTTGACCAAAGAGGTTGTATCAGCTTGCATTCTCACCAGCAGTGGAGGAGTGTTCCTCTTTCTTCACATCTCACCAACATCTGCTGTTACCTGAGTTTTTGATCTTAGCCATTCTGACTGGTGTCTTTTTTAAAACTGGAATTCACATGTAAAAGTCAAATCTGAAGACATTTGTGAGACTCTCTTTCCAGTGTGTCCCCAAAGCCAAGACAGCACCAAATACAACATTAGCTGATTTTCTTTTAAAAATATATCTGGGATCATTAATTTAGAAATTATGCACAGTGACAGACTAATGACAAGAGTAAACACAATTATAACAGTATACCATATTAAAATTTATGGGAACATGGTCTTTCTTAAACTATTATTATCTTTCCTCTAGTTGATATCGTGAAATGAAACAATACCTACATGAAGAGGTGAATGATGTATACCAGGAGAATTCATGGTATTCTACTGCATAGGGGCCAATCAGTGGTGACAGGCAATCTAAACCAATGGTAGGATAGTCCATGTGATAAATAAGATGGCCACCATGTAGCTGAGCAAGTAGATTGTGGGTACAACATGAGTAAGCTAGACAGTAGGATGATACATGTCTTGAGTAGAATGGAGCAGAAAGAATACACTGAGATTCCACCAAATATTCAGTATAATATGAGATTTATCCCTTAAGAATAGTTTAACTAAAGTTTTGCATTTAATACTTTTTGGACTGTTGTTGACCAAGGGACACTGAAAGTATGGAAAAAAAGATAAAATCAGAGTTAAGTGAACACTGTGGTATTTATATCTTGTTTAAGTATTCAACTTAAATATATAAACATGAGTTGCTAATATTCATATACTAATGAAGCTAAAGGAAAAATTGGTTCAGAGAGATCATAGAGGTGATGGAAATAGAAAATGGAGAGTTGACATTCAGCACTCAGATTCAGATGATAATAAGTGCTCTAAGCCATTTCAAAAAAAGATCATAAATAGCATGGAAATCTCAGGAACTTTAACACATTTCAACTTGTATACTTCAGTACTGACCCTTTGAAATCATCATGCAAATAAATGCAAATAGCACACAATCATTCTGATATTTACAAAATGAGAATTTCCCAATCTTAGCCTGAACCTGGTAATACAGCAAGGCTAGACTCATTAAAAGCTCTAGTTTCAGATTCTTAGCATAGCAAAAAATGAAGGTCAGACAGAACACTACACATGATCTTGAAGAAGACTGTCAGCCTTGGTGGGAGCCTAATCCGTTGGGCATTTTACAGAGCTAATATATAAAAGACACATGCTGTGCCTAGATTACTGTGCACACAGTACAACATGGGCAGTGGGTCATAGCCTGCTCTGGTCATTCTAGGAGCCAAGAAAAAACAAAATAAGGAAGAAATGAGGGACAAAAGAGGACTGGGAAAGGATCAAAGCTATAACCACTATAATAAGAAATCCAAGAGGAATGGTTTCAGAGAAGACAGTGTGAACTAACTCCATTTAGATCTCAGCAGCTCAGTAGGACTGTTTACACCAAAGACATATTTTACCTTGGTTTTTGATGAAAAGGGGATTGGATAGTTTCATTGCAAAATTAGGTTTGCTTTTAAGAACAATAAATTTATGAAATAGGCTACAAACATGTCGTAGGAAGCCAGGCACTGTAATGGTACCTGATTAAGTACACTCGGTGACTTGCCATTTGAGACAATCTCCCTCAATAGGGAAAGGAATAATGTCACTGGAAAGACATTGAGGAGGTAGAAAGGATTGACGGGACCAGAGTGATAAATGTGAAAGGAGGTTATATTACTTCTGAAAGCCAGAAAAACTGAAATTACAATAGTTGGAGAGAAGACATTGAAGAGTTGAGATATGATTGAAGCTTTTAAGATGTTAAAAAAAAGGATAGGAAAGGTCAATACAGATAAGCTCTTGGAAAGATAATGACAAACTCTGAAATTTAAGGACACATTCTAAAAATAAGCAGTGGATAGGAGATTGCTTTTTTTTTTCTTTTTTTTTTTTCTTTTCTGTTGTTCTGTAAACCTCTGCAAAATTTGGACACTTCTAAATTATCTACATTTTGTTCAGCAATCTTATCACAGGGAGGTGTGTAGCCAAAAAACAAAACAAAACAAAACAAAAGAAAAAAAGTTGTGTGTCATTGCAATAAAGATGGAATTCAAACTAGAATTAAAGTAGAAATTTATTATACACTCCTTAGGCTGTGTATTTCTTACTTCTGGAAACTAACGGTGGAAATATCAATAACTGAATTTGTTGAGTTCTATGGACTTTGGTTCTCTGAGGGGAAACTTTGTTGGCTTTTTCTAATTTTTTCTACATCTTATGTTAGTGAGTGTGTGTGTGTGTGTGTGTGTGTGTGTGTGTGTGTGTGTATGTATGTATGTGGGAGAGACAGAGAGACACAGAGACAGAGAGACACAGAGAGGACAGAGAATGTAGGTTATTCTCCACCTCATTGCTTTTGAGAAAGGATCTCTCACTGAACCTATAATTTACCAGTTTACCTATACTGACTAACTACTAAGTCTCTGCGTCCTAACCCAGACTTTTCTCGTTTTTATTTTTATTTTTGATACTTTATTTACATTTCAAATATTTTCCCCTTCCCAGGTCTCCCCTTTGGAAATTCTTTATCCCATCCTTCCTCCCCCTGCCTCTATGAGGTTATTCACTCACTCACCCACCCACTCCCATTTTCCCTCCCTGGCATTGACCCTATATGAGGGCATCTAACACCCTCAGGCCCAAGGGCCTCTCCTCCCACTGAAGGCCAAGAAGGCCCTCCTCTGCCACATATGTGGCTAGCACCATGGGTCCCTCCATGTGTATTCTTTGGTTGCTGGTCCAGTCTCAGGGAGCTCCAGGGGCGGGGCTGGCCAATTGACACAAGCACCTGGCTCCACACCTGGCTTTTTATGTAGGTGCTCAGGAACTAAGTACTTTGCCAAGAGAGCCATTTTGAGTCTTTTATATTTCTCATCTTAAGAGTTTAGCTCTATGCAAAAGATTGGTCTAAGTGTGTGTGTGTGCGTGTGTGTGTGTGTGTGTGTGTGTGTGTGTGTGTGTAGACCTACCAATGCTCTGAAAACATATTTGTGGAAAGATCCTCAAAAAAGTTTTACCTTGCTTATTTATTTGTTCTCTATGCTGTCTGAACATCTTAATGATCCCCTTGCACTGGACATATTTGTTCAAGCCTGTCCTTTGAGTGTGTCACTTTATGGGATTGTCTTTCCTAGCATAACATCATTTTCTGCAACTTTCCTTTCTTTTGCTAAAGGCCACATTTGTTGTGGTGTGACAGTATTTGGGGGGAGACATAAAAAACATCTACTCAGCACAGGTATGAAACTGACAACAGATCAGTGTGAAGATACCACAAACGTCCAATTTGCTTGGCCAATGAGTTTACTAAGGTTACTTATTGAAGTGTGGATGAGGGGTTGCACCCAGGAGCATGGATGACTTATTAAACACAACTGCACCACTAAGGGATACACCAACATAGGTGACAAGACTGTGCCACTTTAAACCAAAAGAGTTCCGCATGATTTCCAGGCAGCTCAGCAGGGAACAGAATCACTTCTCCCATTTCAGATCTTCCCAGATCTTCCTTACTTCCCACCTGCCAGTGGACTGCTTTCTGAACTTCTGTGTATCTTGAGCACTTCCATATAGAGGGAAGTGTTACATGGACAACAGCTATCTCTGTATCTCCCAGATTGCACTGTTCTCTTTAATAAAACCTCTGGGAGTTTTATTATTAACTGCTAATAGGTTTGAATCTTCTTAATATGATGTTTGTGGTGTTTATTCATCTTTTTTGATTTCAGTTAGAAGTCTTTCATATTCTCAATCAATACTAGCTTTGGGTTTCTGTGATTCCTTGAGTGAATAATGTAAATTATAATATAAAGTAGATGAATTCATCCAGCTACACGGACTGGTTAGAAATAAAGAAGCCATAGACGACTTGAGTTTGAATTTGAGTCCTTAAGATTAAAAAAGTATAAACACATTCTTGCAGGTCCACTGCACAGAATTTAGTGGAAAGATTGTCATCTTCCTTGTCTTTATCCATTTATCCACATGTTTCATCATGAAAAGTAACCTACATCTTCCTGGCTTCCTTTTAGGATTGATCTCTCATCTTTTGACTTTCTAATTTATGACTTACATATGAATCTCAAGGCATATGGTCATGAAGAATCGTCTTCCAACTTTCATCCCATGAATAAATTAAAGACTTATAGGTAATCTGTCAGTTGTTCATATCATTTGTGTTTTGTGATAAGGAAAGTGCATTATTTGATTTTCTTATTGTTGTGATTGAAGAGTTGGTAAGAAACAACTTAAATGAGGAAGGGAAGAAAAGCTCACAGTTTCAGGGGACACAGGCCATCATAGTGAGTAGTACTCATTGGCAGAATCAGGAGGCTGCCAATAACATTACATCCAGAGTAAAGAAGCAGAGGATGGATAAAAAATGAAACAGAACTATAAAACCTCAATGACCATACTTTCTAGCAAGGTCACACCTCCTAAAGGTCCCATAACCTTCCCAAATGGTGCCACCAGCTTGAAGCAAGTGTTCAAACACACAAGTTTATGGATATTCAATATTGAAGCCAAAGCAGAAAAGCAAATAATATTCATATTACGTACCTCCTTCCACACGCAAAAGTGAGTTAGAATGGGCAATAATTAAAATGGCCATCTTACATTGTAGTCATTTTTTTAAAATATCGAGTATTTATTTTAATACAGTTAACATTCTATTGAGTACTTTAATAGAGCATTAATTACTATTTAATAGTATTTCTTACATAATGGCAGAGGAAAAGGACCTTGTTTTGGATCCTGTGTTTATTTTCCCTCCAGTACTCTTTCCATTTGAAAATTCTCTACATATAGCTCAGGAGAGAGACCTGGTCTATTAGGTGCAGGACAGGGTTAAAGAAGTAATTCTGGAATGACACTCTAAACACGTAGCTAGCCATACCCCATGGTTAGCATCCTTTTCCTCTTTCTCCTTTTTTTATGACTGATCTTCCTGATGTATCCTTTAATTTTAAAGAAAGTTCCATGAGACAGTTTACATACAAGAAGAGGAAACAGGCTTTAGTCAGGGGGGATGCATTTGCACTCAATGAGCATGGCTGTGTCCTGCCAAGCATCACACTAATGAAGTCACCATCACTAACAGGAGCTGTTTCAATTATTGGGCATATTTATAAGGGATAGAAGTTAAAAGGGGATGACAGGCATGAGGATGTAGTTATTGCAGAAGTAAACTTCAAGGAAGCCTCAGTAGACAAAGAATTGCTGGTCTGTGATTGCCTTGGTTTCCTTCCCAGCCCCACCCCAACTCCCAGATAAATAGCATCAACATTGCGAGACTCGCTTTTTTACATAGGTCACACTGCCTTCATCATTTCTGCAGTCCAGAGGGTATCGATCACAGGGTACAGTAATTCACCTCATCCCTAGAGCAGCACATCAATCACAAAGACTAGAATATCCAAAGCTGCATTCCCATGCATCTATGTGTTCATAGAAGAACCTATGGCCTGTTCTCCATTAGGAACCTTCTGCTGCCTCAATATGACTGCTTCTAATAAAGGGCACTGAGGCTTTTCAGCAATGAGCTATCCCTAGACATGGCAATTTTGCTGATAGGCCACCTTCTACAACTTCTCTGAAAGCATGTTAGCTTCATATAGGCCCCAAAATGGTTTCAAACCTGGCATAGCCTAGTTCTGGGATGAACAAAGGTATCTTAGTGTTTCTATTGCTTGATAAAATACGACAACTCAAAGAAACTTTCAAAAGAAAGGTTTTGTTTCATTTTAAAACTCTCAGGTCAGAATCTACCACTGAGGGAAGGTGCTTGCTCAACCTGTTTTATGTATATCATCCACGATCACCTGATTATGGGTAGCACCACTCACAATGAGCTTAGACCTCCCACATCAGTTATTAAGTCAAGAAAAAACTATTTAACATAGTTTTGCCTACAAGTCAATCTTATGAGGTGTGTGTGTGTGTGTGTGTGTGTGTGTGTGTGTGTGTGTTTGTTTGTGTTTCTCAACCCAAAGCCCAGATTTGGAAGGAAAAAGCTGCCAAGATCCTTTGGTCATCTTGTATATGGAAGCCAGCCAGCTTGTACTGTCAGGAACTCTAGGTGAGGGTTCTAAAGCAAGGTGTCAGCCATATTCTACAACTTTGGCCATGGCTCACTAAGCAGTACTGCCTACTCAAATCTGCTGAAGTGACTGGTTATACTGAATTCTGATCTGGGGACAAGAACATATTCAAAGAAGAATATGTTCTGGGCTTGTGTGTGAAAATGGACTGCTAGATACATTTTTTGGGATTGCCAGGTAGCCGTTATGTCAGAATTGTATGTTACAACTTCTCAAATCTCACTATCATTCTATCCCACAGTCTTAGAGACACTATCCTTGTGAGAAAGCATCATGGTAACAAACCTCTTGGCTAGGCAAGGGTTTATTTCATCTTATACTTCCAGGCAATGGTTAGTCACAGAGGGAAGCCAATGCAAGAACCTGGAAGAAGTAACTGATGGAAAAGCTATGGAAGGATGCTGCTTACTGGTTTTCTTTTCATAGCTTGCTCATCCTCCTTGAAGCATCTATAACCATCAACCCAGCTATGACACCACCCACTGTGAGCTGTACTGTCCTGTATTGATTAATCAACAATCAATCAAGAAAATTCACTACAGACTTGACCACAATCAGCTGAAGTAAAAAGTGAATGAATAGGTTTACCACCAGCCAGCATCTCCCCCACCCCCAACCCTTTATGCTCATATGAAGTCCATGTCATAATGATATAGGGCGGATAGTCCTCTTTGGAATCCTGGGGAATTACCATTTCACTTGGGAATGCTTTTCATTACCCAAGTAGAAGGAAATCTTCTACTAATTAAGGTCTAAGAGCATCTGTCCAAAAGTTCATCTCCATATCATGAAGATCAGTGCTACCCAGAGGAAGGAGATGACTCTCCTGTGGCCTGGGAAAAGCACCAACATGCCTTTCACACTCTCCCTCTGATGCTGGCAGCATATATTACTGGGAATTTGACTGCTCTGAGATCTTACCAGCACCAGTCCACACATTCCAATTCACTGGCCTGCCAGAGCGCAGTGTTCATAGTTAATGGTCTCAGTTACCTAGCCACAAGGAATTAAATCCACCTCTTTATAAAACTAGATGACTCTCCTCTGTGTTTTAGGCACAACTTGTCACCTGTGCTCACCTAGGCTTCTTCTGAGGGTGGTGTCCCTAAAGGGCTTCTACCGTAGGCTAACTATCATTCTACGTCAACCAAGGGCTTGGCTTCCATAGTTCATATACAACTGGAATGCTCTATCATTTTTTCTGGCCATACTCAGGCCTTCTTTCCTCTCTAGGGCACAAAATGCAAGTATCTTCCCTTGTTTACATTCTCAATAAACCTCAGCTTCTACCATGTGCCAAAGTTAGATCATGCCCTATGCATTCTTTCTGGGGTGAGCATCAAGCATCCTGGGGTACATAGCCCCTCAATGACTTGCAGAGGAGGCCTGGAGGGCTTCTCTAATCTTGACTCTGGATTCTTTCCCAGTATCTTGTTAAGCTCTACTCTTGTCTCTGAAACCTAACCACACAAACAATGATCATCACATACATTATCACTGAATTAGCTCTAAACAGAGGCCACAATCTCCATAACTTGGTGCTGGCTCAGCACACCATTTAGTTCTCTCAGCCTTCCTCTCTGCTGAACAGAATCCAGATCAGAGAGACCTCTGTAATTCCAGATCTCTGTGCAGCCCTGATCTGTAGCTTTAATTACCTGTATCTTTGGGTAGTTTAATCCACAATATCAGGTGTTCTGTCTGGTATAAAATTTTTAATAGATTTATCCACATGCACATTACTCAAATTTTCCTTCAGACCTGCAACTACATTCTGACCCCCAGCCTCTTCTATGGAGACACTTAATTCATATCACGGGTTTAATACAATACATACTCAAACTTGTTATGAAGTCCTCCAGTTTTCCTATGTGAGGTTCAGAGAAGGCTGTAGAAATAGATAAGGTACTTACATTTACCCTAGGAGATTGCAGCAATCTATTAATAGCTGTTTGGGCCACTGTATTTTAAATATACGCAGGTGCTCTATCGGGCCCACTGAACAAAGACAGAAATGGATGAGAAAAAATACAGCATTCTGGTAAAACCAGAAACCTGTGAAAGAATTTGCTTAAAGACTAATAGCATCAATCTTCTCCCTAACTTTAGTTTATCAGGACAAAAGAGAACCAAAAAGTGTAAGTACTCTGGAGAATGGCATCAAATATCATTGGCAGATAAAATGTAACAGTCAATTCCTAACTAAACATGATGAAAATTTGCTTGAATTAATGCATTTATTAAGCCAAAATCCTTCCATGTTCAGATTTAATTTGCTGCAATCTTTACTGTCATAGATTTCCTACTTTAAATGATGGGAGATATTTTGGTTGGTGAAACACTTGCAGCACAAGCATAAGAACCAGAGTTCAACCCCTCAAAACCCATTTAAAACTAGGCATCTTAAAGCAGGGGAGATAGTGATTTAGGGATTACTAAAGCTTGTTGGCCAGGCACCCTAGTCAGGCCCCATGGTCAGTAAGAGACCTGTCTTAAAACATAAAGTGGAGATTAATTGAGGAAGATAGACAATGTTTACCTCTGGCCAACACATACTCGTATTCATACATGGCCACACATAAATAAGCACACATATACACACATGTGTATATATACATACCAAAATGTGTATATATACGTGCCATAAAAAAATTAGTCCATTTTATAAACCTTAGGGAGGTTTGATAGCAATGTAAAATTTGAATTTTTCGTAGGTGGTGAATTACATATAGACAGTGTGTATAATATATATTGACAATTCTTGAATTTCTGAACACCTTTATGATTGAAGTTCAACTACCTGAGATAGGTAGCCACATGTAAGTTCTCTTGCCCTCTTCCCAATCCCCATCATTCTTGTCAAGCATTCGTTGGGTCCCCTTCACTTTGCTAGTTTTATTTGTTCTATTCCTTCTTCTTTTCAGATATTATTCTCACTATTCTTCATAGTTTGGAAAAATGCAGCAAACAAAATAAAGGTGTTTGTGTCAATTCAATAAGGGCCAGCTCTTAATGCATGTTTCTGAGTATCCTTAAAAAGCTGCACTACAGCTAGTACTGGGTTCTGACAGACATGGAAGTATGTGTTTGCTTTTTAACAGGCTTAGACTTATTGAAGGGAAATGGGTCCATTTTACTTTGCACTTCCTGGGGAGAATCAAGCCATCCCCTGAGATGGGGCTAACATTGGTTTCTTTTCTCTGTCTCTGTCTCTCTGTCTTTCCCCCGATCTCCTTCCCCAAACTGTGTGTGTGTGTGTGTGTGTGTGTGAGAGAGAGAGAGAGAGAGAGAGAGAGACAGACAGACAGACAGACAGACAGACAGACAGAGACATACAGACAGATAGACAGAGATACAGAGACAGAGACAGAGATAGAGACTCTCACTGAAGAAGTGAGTCACTGGGGTGGCTCTAGAAGCTTTTTATTCTGTGTCTATTTCTTTCTCACTCTACATCTATAATATAGATTCAATATTCACCAGCCATCCTCTTGCTTCTGTCCAATGTTTTGTACTTTTCCTGCCTACTGCAGTGTCATCTGCACAATGGTGGACCATCTCCCTGGAACTGTAAGTCAAAATAAACTTTCTACATTATGTTGATTTTATCAGGGATTTTATCAAAGCACCTGGGAAAGGAATTCTCTGTTTCTCTCTCTCTCCAACATGTGTGTGCATGCCTCAGTGTGTGTGTGTGAGAGAGTGTGTGTGTGTCTGTCTGCATACACACACACACACACATATGCAAGTGTTTATGCATGTTTGTGAGCAGGTATATGTGAAGGTTTGTGATCATGTATGTATTCATATGAGCATGTGTGTGTGCATGTGTCAGCATATGTACATGTGCACATGTACATATGTATGTGCATGTGTATATCTGTGTTTTTGTGTATGCACATGTGCATGTGTGTGCATCTATAAGTGGCTGTCTGTGATTATGTGTGTGTGTGGATATGTGCAGGTTGTGTGACCATGTGTGTATCCACATGTACACATGTGTGTGTTTATGGTTGCACATATGCATATGTGTGCCTGTGTATATGTTTATGTGTTAATGTATGTATGGGTGCATATGTGTAAGTTTGTGTGCATGTGTGTATGCATGTGTTTGTATGTATGTTCATGAATTTGTGCATGTGTGTATGGTGAACATGTGTATATATCCACATATGCATGTATGTACATTTGTGTGTGCCTTTATATGAGTTTGTGTTTGTGTGGACACCAATTTACATGTGATTGCTCATGTGTGTATTAGTGCATATGCACATGTACATGTACATGTGTTTGTTCATGTGTATCCATCTGTGGGTGTGAGCATGTGTGAACATTTATATATGTTTCTATGCATGGATCTCTGTGTATGCATATTTAATTGCAGGTGCATATGTATTTGTAGTGTGTATTTATACTTATATATATACATTTGGAAACTAAAACAGAAATTATTCATCAAACACTGTCTACAAGGGTTCCACCCTAGTCTGGAAGTCACTAAGCAGAGTACACTGAGGAGTCAGTGAGCCCCAGGGATCTACTTGTGTCTGCCCACAATTGAGAGTCCAAGCATAATCAAGATACCCATAATGTTTATGTGGGTTCTGGGTTTTAAACTCAGATCTTCATTATTGCAAAGCAATCATGTTACCAATTTAACTATTTCTCTTAACCTCCTCTGCCTTCCTTATGTATAAAACTGTTCAGAAATTTTTTTCAATTGAACTTAAGTAGGAAATGATAACAAATTTTTTATTTAAAGTGATTGTTAATTCTAATATCCTTTCTGGGTCCTTTCATTTATTAGAATTTTAAGCCTTCCTTCTGAAAAAGGCCTTGCCACTTTCAAATCACAACCTACTTGTTTGGCAGCCCTAAAATCGACTTTCTGTCAGTCTGAATATAAAGAGAAGAGAATAACTATAAGTAACAAAAGAAGGGGAAAGTGTAAAAAGGAAACACAGTAAGGTAGTATAAGAACAAAGCAAATGTATAACAGTTGATGAATCTTAGCATTTCCTTAGAAGACATGGAAGAAAAACAACTTCTAGTTAATTAACAAAAATCCCTTTCTAGTTAAGAGTTCAAGATTTTATGGATCTGTTTTCTTTCCATTGGGCAATACTTATTCTTCAAATGGTCTTATTACCTTTACCTTAATGAATTTTGTTAATCAAAACTAATAGAGTTCAGTATAGAGAAACTCCTGGAAAAATACATCTGTTCAGAATGAAGCATCTTAAATTAATTCCACATACTATGACACCTTTGTAGACTTGTTTCCCCAGAAGCTCCATGAGGTCACAAGAATGCAGTCTTCCTATCTTCCTCACATTATATTTTAATAGGATGCATTTAATTGCTACTTATTTAGATATTCCCCGTGTGCTAACACAGATTATCCAATTCAGCCATCCCAGAAATAATTGCTAAAATAAAGCAAGCAATGATTAAATTGCATTGAAATAAAGTAAAATCCTTGCTAATTATATAGCTGGGTTTTCAATAGTATAGATTTCAAAATCCCTTTGTTAGAATAGTGTTTATATGAGAGGCATTGCAGTATCTACCATCATAATAAGAGTCACAGGTATGATGCTAAACATTTTTGACAGTAACAATATTTTCCAAGTTGTTAAACCACAAAACTTTATCTATATGAGATGAACATAGGTTGGAGTCCTGTAGAGTTTCTATGCTAATTTTATACCTGTTTTGACCATATGTCAAACATCTTAGTGCATGATTTCAGAGCTTTCAATCTCTTATGGTGTGGAAGGATGATGGAGCAGCTCCGTGCATGGTGAACAGGAAGCAGAAATGTGTGTCAGAGGAAGTGATGGGGCAAGTTTTAATGTTCAGTGGACACAGCTTTACTGACCCACTTCTTCTAATTAGTCTCCACCTTCCTTCCACAATTCTGTCATCACAAATAATGTATTCACCCTTTCAGTCCATCTACATGTTAAATCATTTATGTGGTAAGAGCTCTCCTTGTCTGTCTCTGGAAATACCCTCATGAATAAATGTGGTTATGTTTTCATCATATCTTAGGTGTTGTTCAACCCAGGAGGCTGACAGGCAATTTAACCACCATGTAGAGAAACTAGAAATAATACCTCCAGTTATTTTCAGAATCAGACTTCATTAGGTAAGCTTCTGCCATTTGTGCACCATCAAAAGAAGATCCAGTCCTTATTAGCAAGGCTCACATGTGGAACTAGGTAGACACTCAGCATATAAAGTTCTTGATGTGCAAGCACAAAGACCTGAACCTGGATTTTAAATCACACCTAAAACTGGGCAGCTATAGTATGCACCTGTTATCCCAGTTTTCTGAGGGTAAAATGGAGACAGACAGGAGAATCTCCAGATGCTCAGGGGCCTGATACGCTGGAGTAAGCATCAGTGAATAAGAAACCCTGACTCTCACAAAGGTAGAAGGTGAATCTGTATCCTTGAGGTTGTTTGTCTTCTGATATCTACATATATGCGATGGCACACATGAATCTACAATTACACACACACACACACACACACACACACACCACTCAACACACACACACACAAACCACAAATACACACACACACACACACATTCAAACTCCTATCATATACACTACACTCACTTATCATACACATACATGCAAGCACATGCACACACAGACATATTTAAAAATAGAATCCATATGCTTCTCCAATTTTCTTTGAGATTAGACTAACCATGGTAGCCAGCTATTGGGCTCATCCTTGGAAGCACTTCCAGTAGCCATTTAATTTTCTCTTTCTACCTATAGTGATCATAAACTCACTTTTTCAAATGCCACAGATCCAATATTGCAAAGAGTCAACACATCCCCCTCCCTCTGAATCTTAATCAATTAGAAAATGATCAATTTCTGATTTGATTACCCTGGGATTTTGGCTTGTGTTTCTCACTACAACAGTGCTTTCCCTATTCTTACAAAAACATAAATTGTGTGGAAGAAAGGTGATTCAGAGGTTAAAATCACCGGCTTCTTTTGCAGAGGACCTGGGTTTGCTTACAAGCTAAAACCTAGTAGTACTTCCAGTTTTAGGAAATCTAGTCTCTTCTTGTGTCTGAGAGCACCATCTATACAAGTGGTACTCAGAGATGCATTTGATCAAAACATCCAAACACACGAATTAATTTAAAAACTCATAAATTCATAGCATAAAGCATTCTGTTTAATCCTAACAATAGCTTGGGTGATCTCAGTGCTGTGCAGTTGGTAAAGAGGGAGCTGATATTAGGGATGGAAAATAATGAGTATTTTTTGCAGGGGAGAAACACTGGTGAATTCATGCCTCTTGCAACTTACACAACACAGTAGACATATTAATTGCCATTGAGATTAAACAGCATATTTGTTCCCATATCAAAGACAAAAGGGGCACATAGGATTAAAATGCTTTAAATTTCTCCACTTATTTTTCAAGGTCTATTTCCCCTATTATCAGAAAACAGACACTGATAGCATTCAAAGTGGTAAAAGGAATCTGTAGAAACATTCAAACTTGTCTTATTCTTAAGGAATAACTCACAATTCATTTCTTGTAAATACATGCACATATGTGCATGTGTGATTCACATGCGAACACACACACACACACACATACACACACACACACACACACACACACACACACACACACACACCTTCCCTTTTTCTCACTACCACACAAGGAGTTATAAACTCAATGATAAGGGCCAGCCACATTTATCCTTCCTAGAGTTCAATAGTCTTTTGAAGCCATGGCAGGCATTCCTTTGACAGGACTGACAATAATATTACACTGGGTTCTGGAATTGAGACTAAGAAACGAGATCTTGACCTTTACTGAGCACATGTTTCAGTCTTGCCGAACTTGATTGGTTTTGGTGGATTCATAGGGAAAGTGATCACCCTGCCCAAGGGAACTTAGGCAGAGGCCTGATAAAACAAGGCGGTATTAGGGTAAATGTATCATGTGTGGGATATTTTTTAATGTAATCTTCAGAATTGCAGATAACATTGTTTGTATTTGCTGATAAAGCTGAATCACAGGGAGATCAGCCAGCAGGACTTGGACATAAACTTTGCTACATTAAGAGAGTTTCTAATGTTACAAACTTACACATACACACAGTTGAAAAAATGTTAACAAACAAAGGCTTAATGGTTGGTTCAGAAGTTAAGAGCACTTGCTGATGATTCATAGGACTGACACTCGGTGCCCAACACCCATAGTGAGTAGTTCACAACCTCCTATAAGTCTAGCTCAAGAAGATTCATACCCTTTTGGGCTTTTGTACATATATGTGCAAACCTACACATAGGTACACAATACACAATTAAAAGTAAAGCTTAAATATGAGTGAATTAATTAGCAAGTTGACAAAAAAGTAGTTTGAAGAGAATAGGAGCACATATATTTACACATACACATATACATGAATATGAATAATTATTCAACAGTATGTAGCTATTATCCCTGACTGCACATCCAGAACCCATTATCCAGTAGCAACTGTGATCTAGTAATAAACAAGCTAATGTCCAGGTGTTGTTAATACTTCCACATATAAGCCAGTATATATGGTGTGTGTAAAAAGTTGAAAGATATTGAATTATATCCCATAGGATGTCTTCTGTTGCTTAGTGGGCACTGATTTCAGTCATGGTTAAGGTGACCTAGATCAACAGCAGTAATTAGTAAATGCTTCTCAACATTCCCACATTCTAGTCACATGGTAATTGAGGACTGTTTCTTAGCTCTAATTTCTCCGTTTTCAGAGCTGAAACAAAGCTTGTAAATTCCCATGGGACAAGTTAATCTCCTATGGTCTCCACAACCTCTCTAAAGTTCCAATTGTGATGACTTATTTACTGTTACATTTTGTTGAAATAAATGTAAGGAAAACCAAGTTACTGCTTTTAGAGAACACTCAGCTCAATTAAATCTTTTCATCATGCCAATCAAACATATTTCTAGAAGGAATACCTGTGATCTAACTTTCCCCTTCCAGGAGAATAAGCACTTACAACTCTACCTCAGTCAGATATTCATTTTGTAAAATTATTTCCAGAAGTGTATATGCTGTTAAATAGGAATTCCCTCAAAATTGAACCCCCCCCCCAGGAGGGAGTGTGACTGCTCATGAGACCCAAAAAGTAAACTTTATGTGCCCAGGAAATTCCAAATATTCATGATTGGCCAGAGATGCTCCTCAGGGTTGTTAAAGCAACACACAGCACTGGGAGGAGGCTCTCAGGTCTGACTGCTCCAAGGCTGCAACTCTCATGAATGATCACCAGTGTTGGTATAGGGTTTTTAGTGACGCAGTTTGCCTTAAGACACCCCTCTTTATGTAAGTAACCCTTCTCTTACACTCCTACAAATAGAGGACATTGGTGCAATTACTTCTCTGCTCTCTCCTTGTTTCCTTGTTGCCATGAGTTAACGGGTTGTGAGCACCATGTTTTCATCACACATGCTCTCCCCTTAACTCCTGCCATGAGTGAATGAGTTGTGGGAACCATGTTTCCTCAATAAGAATTGCACAGGACAAGAATGCATTCCTTGAGATCGAGGGGGAAAACGTCTTGTCATTTACTAAACATGGGTCCTTGTCAGGCTCACAGCACAATGCCTGAGTATGGTGTGCAATCATGCTGAATACTTGATGGGAGAGTAAGAAAGGACCTCAAAGCAAGAGTTCTCTGAGATCACTTTTTTGTCTTTTCTTTTGTATGCTGGAAATACTCAGTATCAAAGCTAGTGTCTCACATGATAGGCAAGTGCTCTAGAGCCTAGATGAGTTATAGCCTCATTTCATGCTTTATATTTATAATTTGTAAGAATTAGAATCATTCTTCTCAAATCAAATAGTAAAATTTTGAATGTTTGTGCCCTGATCTCTTTCATACCCACTATCTAGAATTCATCATGGAACAAGTGTCTTTCTTGACCTTGGGGGATTAGATGGTTTACAGAAAGACAGAGAATAAGAATTAGCAAACCTCATTAAGTTCTCCTATTTGTGTCCTTCAGATTATACACGTTTTTTGTCCAGTCATGCTTTTCTACAGTTATTGTTTGTTTGTTTTTATTTCCCAGCAGACTTACAGTAAAACTGTAGCTCTCCAAATCTTTGACTCTTCAATTCTGAGGGGATTTGTGTAACCTATAATGGAAATATAGATGTCTCATGGTTTTCTATTGTTACTCTGTCTTTCCTTATAGAGATTTCAGTCATGGCCTGTGTAATGAGAGAAGAAACTGAATTATTCTTTTCTATAACAATCTTCTACATTTGTCTCTATTTTACAATTTTGCATGCCAATCAAAATCATTGAGACATCATTCATCAAACAGTAAGTAAATACTGTAAGATGTATACATATTGTTTTATATAAAATATATTACTTATACTCTCCCAACTTGTTTTTCTGAAATGATTCTGTCTTTATTTGACTCTGCCTCCTGGTATTTAGGAAGAGCTCTCAGTCCCCTGGCTGTAGTTTCCCAAAGTTCCAATTTTAACCACTTTTGTAAGATCCATGTCTATGGCCTTTTCAATGTCTCTTCTAAGTCACTCAGGGCATAAATTTTACTCCGTACTTTCCACAGGCTGTGAGATGCTAGACAGCAGATAATTACTCACTGGAAAAGTTGCAAAATACGAAACTAGTTTTCAAGGTAGAATTTTGATCTGTTTTTTTTTTTTTTTTTTTCTGGCATGCGGTGTTGCCTGCCTGTTAAGTTTACCTAAATGACTTTGGCAGTAAAACTGTGCTACATACTTCAAAAGCTTTAACAACAACAAAAGTAACTGCTAATTTGAAGCTGAAAACAGTGTTACAGAAAAGAAATTAAAGCACTGTGTTTTCAACGCTTTATTTTATTTGTTTATATGTATATTTATATGTGTTGGGGGGATCTGTAAACATGCATGTAGGTGCCTTCAGAGACCTCAAAAGGACATCTGATTTTCTGGAACTAGAGTTAGTAAGAGGTGGTACTGTGATGCCTGACAAGCTTGGTGAGAATCAGGCTTGGATCCTCTGCAAAAGCAATACATGTGTTAACCTCTTAGCCGTCCCTCCAGCCTGTACCAAAATAATTTATCACAAAATATAATCATATCCTTTCATCACCTGGAGAAGATCAGTTTTACAAACTTTAAGATTTTGTACAATCTACTACTTAGACCTCTGCAGGATGTCACAGTTCCATTGGGTTAGTTTGGGCTTGTACCTTTTTTCCTCAACAAAGAATCTCCATTACAGAGAATGTAAAGTTCCCACACAGTGCTGCATTCCCATGCCCTTCTGGAACCATATTAAACAAGCTGTTAACATATTTCTCTGACATTTGGGTTTATAAATCCTAAAAGTGGAGATTTCTAATAAACAGTTCCACTTTCCAACCTATTAATTAGTTCCACAGAGTTTTGTAAGTGTAAGGTGAACTTCCTATTATTCTTTATACCAGCCAGTATTCTAAGTATGTTTATTTCTATATATTAATTCTTAAAGAAACTAACATAAAGATATAATTTCCCAAATATTTGAAGATTTGCAGAATGCATTGGTCAAAAATCTGTGAAAGTGGCATATAAGCAGATTTTTCTCAAATGTCACTAAGACAATCAGGTATTTATTCCCTTGCCTTCTGCAGAATCAAATTAAGTCTGGAGCCAATAAAACCTCTGGCTATAATGCTCATTTTTTAACCTCCTCCCAGCATCTAATGGACTATTGATATCACATGAGTCTTTTTTGTAGTCTTACAGTGTCACACAGCCCTCAGTGTTACTTAGGAATTCACCATCAGCCACATGCTATGGTCTCAGTCATAGAAATGGGTATAGAACTGGAATTTCCACATGAAGAAGAGGATGGATATTTTTTACATGTTTCACTCTTAACAAGTAGGCTGTAAGCATCGGTTGATTTGGGCTTGTACTACCACTATTGTATCACCTCGCTCTTCTGTGCCAGGTTACTCTATTTTCAAACACACATCTGTCTCTCTGTCTCTGTCTGTCTCTCTGTCTCATCTCTCTCTCTCTGTCTCTCTCTCTGTCTCTTTCTCTCTCTTTCTGTGTGTGTGTGTGTGTGTTTGTATGCTCCCATGTGTGTATGCTAGAGATTACAATATGGATTGTCATTCCCCAGTCATCCCCTCCCTTGTTTGTGTGTTGATACACAGTCTCTCATTAAATGTGGGCCTTACCAAGCATGCTACATTCCCTGGCCCAGGATACTCTTGTCTCTGTTTTCTCAGTTTTTTTAATATTGATTTGAATCTATATTCCTGTTCTTTAATGTATATTCTCGGAAACAGTCTTTCATCTTCAAGCTTTACCATTAAAAAGTATTGTGTAGGAGCTAAGAAATAAATCAGTAAATAAATAACACTAAGGATGTTTGAATTATATTATTTTATGGCTATTTAAATTTTGATTTTATATATATATATATGTTATACCAGCCAATTGTGGTGACAACAGCACCTGAAGCCATAGACTATCTAACAAAAACTCAATATCAGGCACTGGAAGCATTTTTTGGTTTGTTGGACAGGAAAATCCAAAAGGCCCCCAAAGCAGTACATGCTATTGTCCTTAGTGCCTTACAGAAAAGAAAGTAGAAACCTGTTGTTGAAAACACCATCCACTTGGAACATGAGGTTTAGAGGAATGACCTGGATCTTCCCTATAAATAAACCTCCTCACTAAGGACCATTTCTGATATTCTCAGAAGGTGAGAATACCAAGCTACCAGTGAGGAAGAACAATTAATAGTTGTATCCATCTATAAAACCAAAAACTACAACAATGACTGGCCTTGTAATAGTGGGGCACATATCATGGGGATACCTAGTAGTCCTAATTGTAGTTAAGCCTGATGAATAGGTGAAAATCCATAATTAGTACTATAAACTGAGCCAACTACCAGAGGCCCCAAAATGTAGAGGAGAACCTACTACTATCAGATTCCTAAATGAGCATATTGTGTAACCACATTCTAAATACTTATCTTTATATAGAAAGATAAGTACACCTCCCACCTGTCACCAAATAAGGTTTCATGTTAGGTAGAGAACATCACAAAAGGCCATGATTAGTCAAAATACAAGGATCAATTGATCCTGTTTTGTTGGCCTCCAATAAATACATTTACAACACAATGTCCATACTTAAGGTTCAGGGACATCATAGGAGGGAGGACAAAAAAACAGAAAGACAAAAAGATTGTAAGAACCAGAGGACCAGGAAAGCAATTGTGAGATAGTTCCCCCCCCCCAAAAAAAAAAACAACCAACCAAACAAAACAAAAATGACATGGTGGACCTGGGAGGATTTGGAGAAGAAGTAGGTTGTGAATATGATCAAGATAGGTCATATGAAACTACTAATGATTGCTGGGAGAGAGTGTCTCCCAGCAATGAGCTTACTTATTGGTTGTTTTTAATGAATAGTGGTCAGCCCTAAAACTGTATACTCATAAACATTGAAATTGAACTTAACAAGTTGTGTTCATATATATTTGTGCACACACACATACATACACATACATAAATGCATAATAATCAAAGAAAAAGAGGCCATCAACTTGAGAGTAGGGTTCAAAGGAAGATATGCAGGAGCCATTGGAGGGAGGAAAGGGAGGAGGCAAATTTATTTTAATTGAAACATATCAAAAAGAAGCATCATGAAATTCTGTAAGAATTAATAAAAATAAGTGAGCAGAAGAGTAGAAATTCTCAGTGCTTCCCTGCAGAACCACATTTTCTCAATGGAAGATTCACAGAGATGGTCTTCCTGTTGGGCAAGACCCACATCCGCAGTTCCATGTTTCATGAGCTGAAGTAACATCTTTTCATTATGCTTTATCTTTTAAACAGAAAGCCTGGGTACTGTTTTTGTCAAATCACACTTCTCCAAGTGGATGTGATTCTGTCTGCATCCTGTAACCCTGAGTCAATATCCTCCACAGTTTCCATCTTCTTGCCACCGGTAAGTGTAATTTTACTTTTGTCAAAACTCTGTCTCTATAAGCCACACATTACCTAACATAATAGATACATAATAGATACTAATAGATGCTTACAATGTATGAGTGTTGAAAATACAGTTTGGACTGGATAAACTGTTGGGATGTCTATAGATATTTGGTACACATTAAATATATTTAAAACACGTCCAATCCTATAGTTATGAGAGAAAGTGCCTGGAGTTTGGGCTCACACAGTCTTGGGACTAGGGTGCTACTCTGTCTCACCTGTAAACATTTATGGCTGATTCTCCCAACCTTAATTTGTTTGTCTGTAGATAGTGACCATAATATCGGATGTATTAAGGATTACAGGAGAGAATTTGAGTAAAGTAATCCCTCCTCTCCCTGGCACATTGTAACTAACTACTCTATTCTTGCTTCAAGATGAATGTATTTTTAAAATTTGGCTAGCCTTCTACTCTCCCACAGGGTAATAGAGCTGTTCAAACGAACAGGCTCAGAATGGCCACTCAATCAAAATTACCAAATGTTGAAAAGGTCAGAGCAGTATAGCATATCTTTATAATTCATAGATTATGGAATGCATTAACATTCGAATCCCTCATTCTTAAAGAAAAGATTATAATAAAGAGCCCAAATGGCCACACATTAATCCTTCCTATGACAATAGCTTTTCTTTCTTTTTTTTTTTCTTTTCTTGGAAATGTACAAATGGTAACCTCTACTGACAATGAAATTCAATTTGGATGCCACACTGGGCTGCTGGTTTTGATCACAAAGGAATACCCAGGAGGAGAGCAATGGAAAATATGCTAGATGCTCACAAAGAGAAGAGCTTCAAACAGGCTGCCAGCAAGTTCCCACCCAACTGGCAGGTCCAGAAAATTATGCCAACGACATTCCTGCTTAAGAATATTTTGAGCTTTTAGAAGGCTGGGCTGGGCTGGGCTTTTTTTGTTTTTTATCCACAGGCTTTAAACAGACCATCAAACATCTGCTGCTAAAATTAAGAAGACCAAAAGCCAAAGTAGAAAAGGTTCATGATTATAATGTCAAACATCTCTTTGTGGCTGTTGGACCATTTTCAAATTAATCAGTTGTATTTTTTTAAAAAAATGAAGTTTCAAGGGTTACTATTACACAGATAATCACCACGTGGGGAATTATAAAGAGCTTTGGGGAGGCTTAGCCCATCCCTCTCATTTTATTACTGAGGATACTGAAGACCACAGAGGTTGTCTGAGGTCTCAACGATCACTAACAGTTAAACCACAGCAACAAGGAAATCAAACTGCCACTACTGACAAATCGGAAGAACATGGAAACCAAAGAGACACCTGTTGTTATTTTGTACAGGATCCATTATTTTTCTGAAGTTCTCTTTCAGAAAAAGAATAGTAATGTTTATAATGACATAATCATTTAAGAAGCACTTAGATCACCTGGAGACAAATACAAAACCAAAGTGGAAGCACTGGAGTTATCAGTTATTTTCCAGAATTCACCAAACAAAATGTTCTTTTCTCAGTCAGCTGCTTAGAGGCTGTCTCTTCAACCTGGCTTGACATTGTCTCATATAAAGCAGTTTATAAAAGCCACTGGGTGTTTGGGAAGATCATTTGCTAATAAGCATTCAATATATAGTCACTTGAATATATTTTGCATAAGGTATAATACTTGCATTTATTGAGGAATGTCAATTGTCATAGCAGTATACGATGAGCAAGAAAAGGCTAGTAGCAATAACATAGTGTGTATCCTGAAGAAAGGAGGAGGCAAGGCAGTATTTAATCTCAGAATCCCTGTTACATGTCCTGTACATATGCTTACATATATGTGTATGTATACACACTTATTCATATGTATGTCATATGTATATGTCATATACATATGTGTGTATGTACCAAAAACAGATTTAATTTTGATAGATAACAAAAGATATTAAAGAAACTTTGCTTACAAGTAGATTAATCTTCATTACCAAGAATCTATCAAATTTCTCTTTTTCTGTTTTAGACAATGTATATTCATCACTCCTGATAATGGCAGATTTTTGTCTTACAGTTTCTCCATCTCGGGCAAAAGATTATCACTAAGTTGGAATATTTATTCCCTAGTCAATGGGATTAATAAAGGAATTTTCTAATCATCCAAGACTCTGAATAACATCACATGTATAGACTTCAGTCACACCAACTTTATGAAAAATTCTGCAACTGTTTTCACCTACTACTGAAGTCTTTAAAATATTCCCCTAAACTTCTTCGATTCTTTATTTTCTGTTGCATTTCCACCTTCCAAAATATCTAAACTAAGTTCGTAAGTGTTGCCCACGTCACCTACTCTTCCTTCCTCTGATGAATAATTTTCTTCTGATGTCCCCAGTAAATTATGCCACGTATATTTCTCAGTTCTGTTTATTTTCAGAAAGCCTAACTTACATGAGCTAACTAAAACTGTGTAACTTCTGACTTTCTCTATATTCAAGTAGCACGGAAGGCTACAAGAGTTGCCCTACTGGGCTCTGGTAACAGCCACTTTTCTTTATGATTAGAGCTTGCATTGACTGGCACCTCTGACTTCTCTCTCATTGGACTTGCTCTGTTCATTCCTAATGGGATAGGTTAACCTTCTAATTTTCTGATCTAGGCTGTCTTACTTTCATCTCCATTCCCAGTCATGTTTCAGCTGCTTTAGAATCTCTACACTGGTTGTTGTTGTTGTTTTTCACAATCATCTCTCTCTTTTCCAGGACACCCCTGTCACCTTTACGTGTTAACATTTTCCGTCTTTTTCATTAAAGAATTGCTCTAGAGGATAGAAGAATCAATGGGTGCAGTCTATTGTTTGTTGCTTAGATCTGTCACATCCACTAAAAAGGCAGGCGATGGACATTTGATTGAGAGTGCTAATCTGCTACATAGACAATAGAGTAGCTGGTGTTATTGAAATCTCCCATTAAATGTCTCCATCAAAACAATTTTAAAACATTAACAATGGCTAATGAGCTAAAATTATTGATGCAGTAAAGAATTTGCTCTGTATTAACTAGTGTGTTTATTTACAATTAGAAAGAATAGTTCACAATTCATATTGTAACAAGACATCATTTTTTAAAATATGTGGATCCTAGCTTTTTTTGCATATATGTAGTTAGTATGACCGTGTGCATGCATAGATCATAAAACTAGAAAGAAGATCATGAGAGAAGAAATAGGGACTTTAAGAAGGAGCATGGGGGGCTTTGGCATACACCAATATGAAAATGAGGGGGCTATCTCACTTTTTTCCTGTATCTGTGATAAAATGCATTACCAAAATCTATTTAGGAGCTAAAAGGTTTATTTTAATTAAAAGTTCATGGAACAACCCTCTGTGATGGGCATTCAAGGTAGCAGGAGCCTAACGCAGTTGGACATATTTTATCCATACTCAGGAGAAGAAGTGAATGCTTGTGTTGTATTCAACTTTTCAGCATCCCTTTCATAGGGAATAGTATCACCCGAAATTAGCATGCATTTTCCTACACTGACCATATTCAAGATAATCCCTCAAAGACCTGGTGGGACACCCATCTCCAATGTGATTCTAGATACTGTCAACTTAACAAATAACACTAACCACCATAAGTGACTTTGGGAGCAAATACGTATAAGGTAGAGAAAGAGAGAGGAGGGTAGGAGGAGATCAAACAAAATAAAGTATGAGTGCAAATGGCATAATAAAACAATTGTTTGTATAGTTCTTTTAAAATGTAAAAATTACAATAAATAAATGTGAAAATAAAATTTTGCTTCATAATGTCTGGCTCTTCAGAAATTTGTGACAAAACAACAAAAATCAGTTGAAACAATTCACACTTGGTGGGAGTTCTTGATCTCCTTGAGCCCTGACTGCTTCTAAAGGAATACCACTGCCCACCACACTGAAATGTGGAATATTTCATTTAGAACTTTACTCCTTTGAGTTAATTGTTCATCTAGGTGCAAAATAAATTATTGAGTGCCTACCACTTATTCTTCTCCAGGATCTGGAATTAAGTTTGTAGCAAAAAATGCATCTATGTCCTTAATTGACACATAAATGAGCAACTTAAATATGAATAAACACTAAGGGAACTGGACAAGGCATCAGTAGATGATACCAGAAGACCCTCAACAAATTTGTCATGGGAGGCCTCAGATTTGCTTGATCTGGATCAAAAGCAATCAGAAAAATCCATTATATAAAGGTGTAGGAGAGAGATATCTAATCAAAAAATGATGGTGTCCCACATACCAGATCTAGACCAGTGTCAGATCAGTTTAAATAAAATTGTTTTTGGAATGAAGAAACAAGGTCATGGTCCTTAGCTAATATGTTGTCTCTAGCTATTGTTCTACCACAGGGAGACAGGTAAACAGTTGAGAACAGCACTTAACCTATCAAAGACTAAGACTATGAAGACTGTTATTTTGTATCCTTTTCTAAAAAGTTGTTGACCTTTGACCTTTGTGGAAAACATTTTGAAGATTAATATCAAAGCCAGAGGGGAGGAATACATGTGGAAGCTAGCACCACTAGTGTGTTATTAATATTGATCACCAATTTGTCAGGATCTAGAATCAATTGGAAGGCAAACTTTTGGGAATATAAGTAGTGGAGTTTCTAGACTGGGTTACCTGGGGTGAGAAGACCCACTCTAATCATAAGTGACAGCATTGCATGGACTGGGGTCCCAGACTGAACTAAAAAGAAAAGTCAAACTGAAAACCACTCTTCTCCCTCTCCTTCCTGGCTAAGACCAGCTGCTTCATATTCCTGGATGGACTGACTATTCTTTTAGACTCTGAGCCAAAAGAAACTTATCCTTCTTTAGGTAGTTCATGTTAGTCATTGTATTATAGCAACAAGACAAGCAAATAAAACACCTGAAATACACATATGAGCTAATGGATGACTGAAAGTGAGGTGCCTGAAGGGCAAGATTTAGGGTCAGGAGCAAAATGACAAGCTGGATTTCATTCTATATGGAGAGATAAGAAACTCATTGGAATTTATTTGGAGAGCAGATCTATATTTATTTTAAATTTTTTCAAATAATTTGTGTGGGTGCATCCATGTACAAGCATGTGTGCAAGTGTGCACAAACACACACACACATGTGTATGTGTGTGTGTGTGCAAAACAATAAATTATGAATTGAGCTCAGCAATAAACTGAGACTTGAACTCTGATCACCTAGCTTTGCTGCCAGTATCCTTATTCACCAAGCCATCAGGGCTCTCTGTTTACTTTAAAAAAAAAATTAAGTTATTTTTAAAAATTACATTTTCATAAATAGCTATTAATTTTTTTCCAACACACATCTAGCTAAACATAATTATTGTTAGCAATGATAATAACAACAGTTCAGAGTTTGACTGTCCTGAAGTAAAAACAAAGTAAAATGAACTATGATATCCTCAAATCCAAGAAGCCAGCAACCACGTAAGAAATGACAGGGATGATATTGTAGTCTCAGTTCTTGGTTTTCTGTGCAGCAGCCTGCACACACACCCTGATTACTTCCAGAGTAGTGATGTAATTGGTGAAACATAAAGACAGGCTGCCCCTTCAAATGTATCTTCTATAAGTTTAGTGATGTCTGAAACTCTACTATTAGCAGGTCAGCCATTGGGCAGTTCCACCTGGCTTAGGAAATAATTGTCCCTATTCATTTTGTTCATCTGAGAACAAATGTTTCTGAAAAGCAATTAAAGAAGTGTACATTTGAGTTAAATCAAGGCGAGCATAATTACAGCCTTTCTGCCTCAAAGAAGCCTTCAACACAAACAAATAAGTCTGAAAGGTTTTTCTTAGATGGTACCCCAAACTTCCTGCCAGGCTGTGATGGGGGCCTGAGAGAACATGGATTATTTTCTCTCTATCACTGTAAGAAAACCTAGTTTTGTCCTTGTCATGCATGATATACAGAGAAAATAATTTTGTTGTATATACAGTAATTCCAGTTTATATACCAAAAATGGAACAGTCCTCTAATGTGACTTTTATGTAAAATGTAAATAAACATATATCCCCAAATGGAAAAATAGAATACTCTTGTCTTGATTACTCTCTGAATCCACTAAATGCTAGCACCATCCCCATGAGGGGAAATGGCACTGTTCAGGTCACATTAATCCAACACTGAATAGAGAGGATACAAGGAGAAGAAGGATGCCTAGTTCTGCCCCAGCAGTTGGATTGGCATGTAGCTTGCCCCATGAAGCAGCAACAACATTGGTAGGAAGTAAGGGAGTGTTGAGAGCTATGACAGGGTCTTAGCCTGTACTACCATAGACAAACCAAAAAACAATGAAAGAGGAAATCCTATGACATATAGGATATATAGTCAAACTATCACAAAGTTATGCAGCATTGAACAGCAAGGAAAATTAGTGGTGATGCTCAGATGTCCCTGCAACCACTAGGAGTGATTTCTGTCTAGCACCTACTCATTAGCTACCTGTGGCTATGGAGTAGCTGCATGGTCTAAATCCAACCTGCAAATAATATTTAAGATATGAAGATTATATAAAATACATTATCAAAATTAGTTCTGTTTATTTGCATGGAATTTTTAGAATATCAAAGCTATTTAATTAATTTCAAATAATTTATTATATTTGCATGGTGCTTGCTGTTCTAGAAGGAGGAAAAATGACTGGAAATTGGAAAGTGGAAGAAATGAAATATCAACAGGCAAGGGACAGGAAGTGCTCATTCATATGCTGGGGAGTCGGCTCAATACATAAAGTGCTTTCTGTACAAGCAAGAGAGGTGGAGTTGAGAGCCTTGAAAGCTGCATTATTGTTCAGGTGTGCATAGGAATTTGGCTATAATTCCAACCTTGGAAGTGAGAGGCAGGGCTATCTGTGTTTGGGATCTAGTGAGACTGGCTGATGAGAATATCAGTGAATTCAGAGTTTTATTAAGAGATTACTTCAAAGGATATGGTGGATATCACCACATGCATGGTATTAAAATAGAACAACAAAGAGCTTGTGATATTTTACGTTGAGAGTAAAAATGTTAATACTGTCTGAGTTTTGGGATAAAATTCTTAAGAGAGAATTCAGTGATATTAATCACAGGCATTATTTTTTAGAAGAAACATCATTGGAATTTTCAGAATCAAGTACACCAAGCATCTCTCTCTGTTCCATTTCCATCTGTCCTGGAAAAATCAATCCTGGAGATCATGTAGCTTTTACACATTTTTCTATGAAATACTTGCAACTTACAAGTGGGTGCTACCTGCAGGCAAAAGAAACCTTCTTTGATGTTGTTCCTACACAGAGGCTTTAAATTTATTTTCAATCGTCTCGATTTTCACTTTGGAAAGCTACATAGAGAAAAAAGCAACCCAGGGCACCACTGACTGCTGCCCTGAACTGTTCCCACAGGGCATGGAAACACAGAGGAGAGAGATGAAGTCTCCGGACATCCTCCCCTATTGAAAACGTTTGTTCTTAAAGACCTGACTAGAGGAAAATGAGGGCTATGACTCATGTGGGCTCAGGGAAAAAACTAGAACTCTTCTGTACTGCTGCAGAAATTATATAGATAAAAGCTCATGAATCACTCATATTCTATCAATGAGACCCTTCACTTGGTAGACATACTTGGTAGGAGCTCAGATGAGAAACCATATAGAGAATTGGGTAACAGAGTATGGGGTAGGTAGCACTGGAGGTGATGACAGGGATGGAGCTAGAACTAAATGCTATTACCACAGTGGAAAAGATGATGGATGATGGTTCTTTCATGGCTATAGAAACACAGGGATGATTATGATAAATTGGTAATGGAGGCTGTGTTGGCAAGAGTACTAGTAGTACCTAAGACACAGGGGACACTCTTTTGGTGGAAGAGATAGTGGTGATGGTGGTAGTTTGGTGACAGCTATGGGGATGCAATGGTAATGGTGGTAGATTAGTAATCAGGGTTTGATTAGCAGGAGTATTGGTAGTACATAAGGAAAATGTGTGCTGAGGTGAGAAGAGGACACTGAATAAATTAAATTGTTTCTCTGTCTTTCATTGCCATACTTATTTCTTCCATGTTTTACAGTACTCCAAGTATTATTGGACTGTGGGGAGCCGCCTGAGTCGCACCCACATTCGCCATTACAAGATGGCGCCTACATCTGGCCGAGGACAAGTTGTAAACAGGCTAGTGCGCATGTACCTGGTAATTTTCCACCTCAGAGTCTCAGCCTCTCTCGTGGCGGCATCTGGCCTGATGCGGGGAGCCAATGGGAAGCTCCACGTCCCAGGCAAGCGCTGTGACCTATATAAGGGACGGGTGTTCTATTGTTCAGGGTCTTCACTCGTGGCAAGCTTATGCTCTCCCTCTCAAGATGCATTAAAGCTTTACTGCAGAAGGATCCTATGTGTGCCGTGTCGTTCTTGCTGGCGAGACCGTAGCGCGGGACATTGGACTGTGAAATGTTCTTCTCTAAGTTGCCTCATCCACAGAATTTCTCGTTTCTCTGTCTCTGTCTCTGTCTCTGTCTCTCTCTCTCTCTCTCTCTGTCTCTCTCTGTCTCTCTGTCTCTCTCTGTCTCTCTCTGTCTCTCTCTCTCTCTCTCTCTCTCTCTCTCTGTTGTTCACATGCTCATATGTGTAGAGTCCAGAGTTTGATGCTGAGTACCTTCCTCTGCTGCTTCCACCTTATACTTTTTATCAGGAAATCATAGAGAAACTAGAGCTCATTAATTTAGCTATATCATCTGGCCTGCAAATCACAGGGCTCTTCCAGTATCATTCCTATCAACATTGGTTCTACATGCACATGCCAACATGTATAGCTTTGTAAGAGGTATCTTGGAATTGAAGGTACATTCTTCTACTTGTAAAGCTAGAACTTTGCATTGAGACATATTATTATTATTCCTGATCATGACTTTCTGGGTATTTATTTTAAACTTTGCATATGTGATATTAGTGTATATTTGTTGGTGTTTTGTTGAGACAAGGAGCAAACAATTTGTTCTTAGCTTTCTCCTACTCTAAGAAATTTTAACAAAAGTAAAAATATTCCTTGGATTTTCTTCATACTATTTTTGCCTTAGGAGAAATCTAATGAGGGAAGAAGTGGATACAATGAGAGATCAAAGGACGACAATGACGTAACAAGAGGTGACAATCATTTTCCCCAGAGAATATTATCTTTTCTGTTTTTAACATGCTGCTCTTTTGCTGTGCCTCCATGTTGTCTGAAGAATCTTCTGGGGAATACATCAGGGCTGATTTCCTTGGCAAATAAAGATAAGATCAATTACAAGAATAAACTTCTCTGGCAAAACTGAAGAATGCTAGCAGTAGAGTCTCAGAGGGGAACAGAAGGTGAGGACCCTTCTCAGAACCACATCATTATGCAAGCATTTTGCACAACGTGGGTATCAGCAGGGAGTGAAGAACATCCAAGCAGTACCTTAACATAAAACTAATGTCTATTTGCACATGTAGCAAAGTTGTGTTGAAAAAGGAAGTCAGAAAATGTTGATAGTGCTAGAAAACATAACTTCTGATATAAATACTTGGCGTATAAGGAAAAGTAAGTGGGGTGTCTATATAGTAACCCTTTGCAACCAGAGCATGTGGAATACCATGGAGAAGAGTTCTAAAACAAAAAAATGGTAAAAGCAAGAGTCTTGATTAGCTAGGTCTGCTCTGAAATTTATCTTTTGACAGTATAGGATCATTTCTTTCTGCTCTCTTGAACTTGGAGCTGCTATAGTAGCCTGCACAGGACATGCAAAAGATCAAGCCAGACAAAACTGCAGCACAGAGAGTCATGAGTTCTGGAAGCCTCACTCCTATCTAAAGCAGGACTTTAGTCTAGATGTCTAGACTAAGACATCTAAAGTCATTTTTTCCCCAGGGGCTTGACCCCTAGCAGGCTGTCCAAATTTCTGTGGATGTCTCTAAACCTGTGTCCACTTGGGGAGTTCTAACTCTGTTTACTCCATAATTAAAAAAGAAGAAGAAGAAGAAGAAGAAGAAGAAGAAGAAGAAGAAGAAGAAGAAGAAGAAGAAGAAGAAGAA
>JADRCH010000032.1:4205353-4248742 GCA_019843965.1 Rhynchomys soricoides | reverse complement strand
AAGAAGAAGAAGAAGAAGAAGAAGAAGAAGAAGAAGAAGAAGAAGAATAAGAAGAAGAAGAAAACATAAAGTTGGTAGGGAGACACTGAAGAATCTGGGTGGGAGATGGTGGTGGTGGATATGATCAAAGAATAAAGTCTAAATTTTTTAACAGCCTCATTTTCTTAAAATTTTAGCAAGTAGAATTAAAATATAGTATCCTTTATCCTAGTGATTTGTAAAATTTGGCCTGAATCCTTCATCAAAAAGGTTGATTCTCAGGCAACATCTTCAAAGTTTCTGTTTTAAGCATGGGGTGGAGCTAGGAATCCTTTATTTTCATGACTTGATTTTTGTTTTACTTTTGAGATAGGGGTTCACCACTCTAAGTAAACACTTTCAAATGAGATTGGATTGCCTCCAATGAACAGACTTGCTTTTCTAGGACAGTTCAGCTTCCTCATACACAGCTTCTCAAATGTTTCCATTTTAGAAGTTTTCAATTCACCTGTTAAGTTGATCTTTTCAGAGGTTGTCACATAGAAAGGGACAATACACTACAATCTTTTTAATGTATTCACTTACTGGAAAACAAGAAGGCTTTCATTGCATTTCTGCAGCACTTGCTTTGCTCATGGCTTCAAATGTATGATTTACATTTCTGTGTACCTTAATAGTCAACAGAAAGAGCCCAAAGATGATCTATGAAATGAAAGGGGGCAGACATTGTCAAAAACTTAAGAATTAAAAGAGAGCAGCAGCAACAACAACAACAATAGAATCGCCTCTACATTTCTAAAATAGGTATAAATTTGACCACTAACTCAGGTCCTAATAATGATAGCTAATGTTGTCCTCTTGACAGGATCTCCTGGGAGACAAGCCTCTGAGAAGGTATGTGAGGGAGTCACAGACTGGGTTAATTGAAATGGAAAGAGCTGCACTAAGTGTGGGCAGTGCCACTCCATGCTCTGGGGAACTGGACTAAAGGAAAAAAAGAAAGTATGCTGCTGCATACCAGTGTTCACCCTTCTGTTTCCTGCCTGTGGATGCAAAGTGACTGTCAACCCCTGCTACCATGAAATCCCTGTTTTGATGGACTATACCCTCAAATTATGAGCCAGAGTAAACACTGCTCTTCTTTAATTGTCTTTTGTCAGTTACTGTGTTACAGCATCAAGAAAAGGAATTAACACTTTGGTTTATCAATTTAATCTAAAATTTAGCCAGGCTATCCTGAGAGAATTTATTCCATTTCAGTATTCATGTTTAGCTAAGCGATTAACATGCAAGTTATCCCCTTGTTCCAAGTTCCATGTCAGACACATAAAAATATATGAAAAGTAAACAAACTGTAGCTCCTCTCAGCAAACATCTGAAAGGGTTCATGCAACTCATTAACATTTACAAGTCTTTTACACGTGTCATGTCTCTCTGGATTGTACAAGTTTGAGGTACAATATAAAGAAAAAAACAGTTACAAAAGAGAAAATAGAATAAAGAGATAACCCAGTCAGAAGATGTTTAGTATGTAAGCATGATGATATGAGTTAAGCACCCAGAACTCATTTTTAGAAAACATGGCCGTAAGGGTTTGTAATCCCAGCCTAGGGAAGCAGAGGTTGTCAGATCTGCAGCAATCACTGTACAGCTAGTTCAGCTGTATCTATAACTTTAATGCCAGTAAGAGACTCTAATAAATAATAATAATAATAATAATAATAATAATAATAATAATAATAACAAGGTGGATGATGGTATTAGAGGACCTCAGAGGAAAAAAACCTAAGGTTAACCTTTGCCCTGGATATGCACACACATACACATACACATGCACACACACACACACACACACAAATACATGTAAGTGCATCCATATGTACCAAAACACACATGATTTTTAAACATACACACACACACATGATTTTTTAAAAAGTGGAAGGTTCATGAGTTGATTCTGTGAGCTTTTGGCTAAAGGATAGAAAGAGAATAGTGGGAAAGGGAGGAACCAGGGGTGAACAGTGTGATGCAGTTCAGTGTCATGATCAAAATCATACTCCCTTAGGAACAGATCTTTAACATGAGGGAATCAAGTGTTCCAAGCAGAAGAAACAGCAGGTGCAGTGGTTGTCAGTAAAGAATGAATTTGTCTTGTTTAAGAACTAAAAAGGAGGCCTGCAGGGCTAGAGCTTTATAGCAAAGTGATCACAAGGCCACAGAGAAGTGCAGGCACTGGGTCAGATATGCCTGGTAGGTTATGGGAAATGGTTTATTTTTATCTCAAGGGCTGATGGAAGCTCTGTAGGACATTAAACAAAAGGGAATGCATTTGAAAACAAGACCTCTATCTTGGCAAGGTTGTCCCCAGTTTTATACTCTTGGTAAGACAGATCATTATGTTCACTTTGATAAGCACATTGGTGATACAAAGAAAAGTTGGATACTTAGCCAATCTGCTTAACTCCATGGAAGCTGGAGTTAGAGGTGGTTGTAAGCTATTGATGTGGTGCTAAGGAACAAACTCTAGTCCTCTGCAAGACTACCAAGTGTCTCCAGCCTCTCATGTTCATTTTGTACTGAAATGCATTGTGACATATACTAGAGTAGACAATGAGGATGTTTATAGAAGCATTGTTCATCATAGTCAAAGCAGGAAACAGACATCTCTAAGAAGGACAAAGAGTAGGAAGTTAGCCTAATGGTTATAATGCTTATCACAAACATGAGAAAAGCAGTGTTCTTTTACACACACACACACACACACACACACACACGCACACACACACACCCACACACACACACACACACCAAAGAGGAAAAATGAAACCTCCAGATGATCCTCATCTCAAACAATTGAACCTTTTTTTCATAAAGAACCTAAGAATCATGGCACAGAGTCCTGTCTCCAAGCTATGATTGTTTGGATTCCTAGCCCAAAGACTCTAGGATGTAATGAAATGGTTCTCCATTTTATGCCACTTTAAAGGCTCATCAGGGGTGGTATGTTTTACTGCAGCGGGTTCTTGGAAGAACAGTGTCAACCAAATCACAGGCATATAGAGTAGTGTCTCTAAACATATCCTAAAATTGCTAAGTATAAACTATATGGTTGAAATACATAAAATTAGAGAGAGGAGTTAGAATAATCATATTATCTCTGGGCAAATGCAGAGTAAATCAAAATATGTATTAAAACAAAATTCAATGTAAAGAGTATATCTGAAGGATAGGAAATTGCTTTTGATTGGGCATATTAACCTCTGAACTCTATGCTTTTCTCAGTTTTAGTTATATGAGTTATTTGAATCAAACATATCAAGTATTACATATGAACTTAAAATAGTCAACTAGTCTATGTCTGTCTCATGTAGATTTTTAGGTGTAAAATTTGTGTTTCATCAGTAAAAGAACATTTTGGAACCAAAAATGAGTATAGGAAGGAAATGATTGGGAACTCACTAAAGAAGGAAGACTTGAAAGAAGACTTTTTGACTTAAGCAATTGTTTAGTTTTCTGTTATTATTACACCTTTCTCTGCTAACCAGTACATTATGTTATTATCATATGCCTAGTTTACTTGGTATATGCTTTGTGTTAGTAAATATGTAATATTAAAAATCTGCTGACTAGGAAAGGGATGATTACTCATTCAGTATTGGGCTTTATCCACCTGAGTTTGATGCTTAGAACACATGTTTAAAAATTCCTTGAGTGGTACCTCTTGCTTGTAATGTGGATGTTGAGACAAGAAAGTACCTGGCTCACTTGTCAGTCAGCTTACACGTGCTTGGTAAGCCTCCAGACTAGTGAGAGCCTCATCTTACAAGGAGAAAAGGTGAAATCATCTGGGGAATGATACTAGAGGCTGTTCTCTGACCTCCAATGCACATACACACACATGAGTGCACACATATACACATACTTGTGACAATAAAAATATACACACAACAGAAATCTCTCCACCATTTATATATTAAGGGGTAAGCTCCACTTCCATCACTCTTTCAACACTCAGAAGAGCCAAGAGCCTAACCATCCATTAGCAGAAGAGTGGACAAAGAAATTGTACTGCATGTTCTTAATAAGATGCTATTTGACCTTGAAAATGAAAGAAATGATCATTTGCAGCAATGTGGATGAGTCTTCAGGACCTTTTTGTTTGGTGAAATAAGCCAGGCACAAAAACAAAGGCAGCATGCTCTTATGCTCTAATTCCTGTGAGTGATCGGAGAATGGATTCCTTGAATTAGATTGAACTGGACACTGTGAGATGCTTCAGGGTTAAGGAAAGAAAGGAGGCAATGGGGAATCATTTTTCAAAAAATAAAACCTGTGACATAGACAAAAAATAAGTTCTGGGTTCTATTCTACCATAGGTGACCAGAATCAATAATCATGCATATTCAAAGTAAGAAAGATTGATTTAAAATTTCTGGAAGACATGATCAGATGAAGTGGTACCTACATGTAGGCTTGGGAAAGTGGTGGGGAAAAAAAAAAACAAAAAACAAAGAATGCTGACAATAGGAGTTTTTTCCTTTCTTAAATTGAATAAATAAACCAATATTTTGACTGACACATGATAATTATGCATATTTAATAAAGAGAGTGTGATGCTCTGATTCATGAATACTGGGTAATGTTCTAATCAGAGTAATTAGCATATGCATTACTTGAAGAGGTCATCATTTCTTTTAAAATATGTTTTACTATGTTTTAAAATGTTCATACATGCATACAATGTATTTTGATCATATTTAATCCCACTCTTCCCCAACTCCTCCCAGATTTACCCTTCACCCTAAGCCTGCTCCATACATTGTGTCCTCTCTCTTTCTGTTTCAAACTAATCTATTAATTGCATCTTGTGCTGTCCATATACCCGTGGGCATGGAGTTCTTACCATTGGTTAGGATGACAGGTATTTATTGGTTCTCAGTCTGGACTTGGGTCCCCTTACAGAATAAAGTTAGGGACAGCAAAGAGTTACCATTCCTCCCCCCTTAGGACACATGGAAGATAGTACTCCAGTAACTTCTTCCATGCTCTCCAACAGGGACATTTAATAAGCTAGTCAAGTACTCCACAAAGGAGACATGTTTCCCTCCCAGGTCACACAATTCAATGGATTCTTTGGCATAAGATACACTAGATTATCAGAAAGGAGATAATCTGCTTACTTTGTCCCATGACTCAATAAATAGAGCCTCCCATTCTCAGATAACCCTCGATAAATGCTTGATAGAAATAACTCTTTCTAGTTTAAACCAAAGAAATTTTAGATATGATAACTTATTAAGAAAGAAATGGTCCATGAGACAAAGTTATATATAGGAACTGGGACCCATCTTATGAGATCTCCTATGTATCTAGACAAGAGTGTGCTCCTGGGAATCAGCCACCAAATTCAACTGGATAAAGAGGGCCGAAAAGTGTTCTCCTCACTGGCAAATGTTCCTGGTGCATCTGCTGTTCTGGATCCTCTCTCAGTAAAAAACAACCCCCACGAAACACTTAGAAGAGAAGGGTGTGGCATGATATGGTCCCAGAATCAATGCTTTGGAGTGCCCAGGAGAGATAATACATTGAATGGACTTGTTGGTGACTCCTGGAAAAGTTAATCTTTTCCATGACTAAGAATTACCCTATATAGATTCAGAAGGTGCTCAGCTGGGAAAATGCTTGCTATTAAAATGTAAGGATCTGAGTTCAGATCCCCATTACCCACATAAGAAACCCAGCATGGTACTACTTTCCTGTAATCCTATATCAGGGGACGAAGAGCCATGAAGAACTTGGAGATCACTCATTGGCAAGAGTAATAGGCAATACAATAAATTCCAAGTTTGATTATAGAATGTGTCTGGAAAATGATAGCAGTAAACACTGACATTGACCTTTGTCCTACACAAATACACATACACACACACACACACACACACACATACGGGGGGGGGGGGAAGAGAGGGGAGAGGGAGGGAAAGAGACATACCACAGTTTGAATATTGGGTTTAATGTGATCATATTTAAAATTAATGGACAGGGATAGGGTAATTAGATTATATTATTATTTTTTTTTATAACAGCATGTATTCACTCAGAATAAAAAAAATACTTAAGGTTCTAATAGCCATCCCCAATATCTTGTTGAGAGCACAATTTAATATACAGGGAAAAAAGGAACTGAATTCCATGCTTGACCTGAAGAGTCGACAGTGGCTGGAAGGAATCAGACATTTAATTTTTTCGATTCAGAAAGAAATCCAGATCTGAGACTGTACTCAGGTACGAAATGAGGGCTATGGAAATACGTCAGTGAGTAAAGCATGTGGCATGCCAGTGGGGGACCTGAGTTGAAGTTCCAGAAGGCTTGCAGCATATTCTTTTGGGATATGAGAGGCAGATACATGAGAATCCTGGAAAGTTGAGGACACACACACACACACACACACACACACACACACACACACAAAGAAAAGTGTTTCAAGGAAAAACAATATTACAGAAGCTGGGCTTTCTCTCTGACTTCTACATTTGTGCACACACAAGCCACATTCACAATGCCTTGCCCACAACACATATACACAAAATGAAGCAACTTTCAAATACTTCAATTTAAAGATTTCTTCATTTCATTTGTTTCTTTTCAGAGCCCATCAATCCAAAATCTAGGACCAGTCACATTTAATTTTGATCCACAGCACTCCTGCTGTAAAGCCCAGCTGTAAGACTGCTATTTTGGCTATTATATTTCTAAATGTTCTGTGGACTATTCTAGATCATGAAGAGAGCAGGTAACAGTGAGGACACAATCCTACTAATGAGGTGATATTTATAGGTTTTATTTTTATTACAAGAGGCTAATTACCTACTTTGTTGATATAGCTCTGATCTAGCAGGGTGTAAGGCTATATTTAATGATACAGATGATGGACCAGAAAAGTTGCTTTGGGGTGCAATCAAACCACATTTAAATATTTTAGAAGCTTAAATACCCACATCCCTTATTATTACCTATATTTATATGTGACCTCTCCTTTTAAATTATGCACAGCTATGGAAATAGTCTTTTCTGTAACCTCATACTTGATTATATTACCAACTTGTGTATTTGGTATATTGGTTACACAGTCATATATATTCTTTCTGTTTTTCTTGAATTTACATAAAATACCTGTCATTTTTATTTTGATACCTTAAATGGGAAATGAGGAAGACTGGAGGCAAGAGAGATGGCTCAATGCTTGAAAGTGTTTACTGCTCTTCTAGAGGGTCTAAGTTTGATCTCCAAAAAGTATATATTGGCTGCCTGTAACTAACTCTTGCTCCACAGATCCAATGACTTTGTCTGGCCTTTGAGGGTAACTGCACACATGTGATAGACACACACATACACATAACTAAAATTACAAAGGAATCCAAACCAATTATTGGGTATCTTTAGTTTTTTTTTTTTCTTCCTCTGACACTGTCATAGTGTATGGAATTAAAGACCCTGAGTGAACTGGAGACCTTTGAAGACATTTCTTCAGATCTCTGTTCATAAAAGAATGAAACTTGAATGTTTATGACCAAGATCTATACAACAAATATCCTGATCAAGATGATTCAGCCTTTGATCCTTATGCTGCAAGCCTCTACTATCCATGAGACAATGACAGAACAATAAAAACTTTATGAGATGTTAAATAATTGGAATCCTGAGATCATTTTTTTGGTGCAAGTTGAGCAAAGCATCCCAATATTCCTTCATTCTACTGAAGACAAAGATTTAGAGATGCCTATGTAGGGAATATATTTCAGCCTTTCTCTAAATATATCATCTTATTTGCAATTCACAACTAATCTTCATATTGCAGACTTGATCTATTCCACTTCATCCATTAGGAACTAGAAACTTGAAGACGGAGCAGGCAAAGTCATTCAAATAATTAGATAGTCAGGCCCCACACCTCAAATGGGAAGGTTACTAGTTAGTGTTTCTCTTCATTCCACTATGATACTACAGAAGGAGAGGTGACCATCTGTAGTTTCCCCTCATTCATAAAATGGGAAGATGGGGGACAAATAGCTCATAGGTTTCTGCCTTGTGAGCACAAGGACCTGAGTTTGATCTTTAGCACCCATGCAACAAAAGCCAAGGATGGTCTTGGACAGTTATAATCCCAGCACAGCAGAGGCAGAGAAGGGAGGATGCCTGGGACTCCCTGAGTGAAGAGCCTAGCCTGTGTGGTAAGTTATATCCAGTCTAGTGAGAGATACTGCCTGAAAAAGTTACAGAAAGGTAAAAAGTACCTAAAGATCATACTTGGCCTTGTTTTCTGGTGCCCACCTACATGTACACATCAAAATATACTCTACCCTCTCCCACACACGGAGAGAAATTGGAATGAGAACAGATAGTTTTATGGCTTCCCTGTGTTCGGAGGATTAAATGTGGAAAATAAACACACAAAGACCATTCTTTCTAGAAACATAGCACCTACTACTTATCTCTTTGATAAAGCATGCACAGTCTCTAGTGCTGTGGGTCTTCATGTATCTGCTTCTGCCTTCCTCAGTAGACTCTTGTTCTCATTGTTATGTTTTTTTTCCTTTTTTATTGGATATTTTCTTTATTTATATTTCAAATGTTTTCCCCTTTCCAGGTTCCCCTTTTGGAAAGCATGTATCCCATTCCCCCTCATCCTGTTTCTATGAGAGTGCTCCCACATCCACCCACCCACTCCTGTCTTCCCTCCCTGGCATTCCCCTACACTGGGGAATCGAACACCCTCAGGCCCAAGAGCCTTTCCTCCCACTGATGTCCAACAAGCCATCTTTTGTCACATATGCAGCTGTAGCCATGGGTCCCTCCATGTGTATTCTTTGGTTGGTGGTCCAGTCCCCGGGAACTCTGGGGCATCTGGCTGGTTGACACTGTTGCTCCACCTATGGGGCTTCAAACCCCCTCAGTTCCTTCAGTCTCTTCTTCAACTCCTCCACCAGGGACCTAGCACTCAGTCCAATGCTTGGTTGAAAGCATCTACCTCTGCATTTGTCAAGCTCTGGCAGAACCTCTCAGTAGACAATCATATCAGCCTCCTGTCAACAAGCACTACTCGGCATCCACAATTGCGTCCCTGTTTGGTGACTGTATATAGGATGGATCCCCGGATGGGGCAGTCTCTGGAGGGCCTTTCCTTCAGTCTCTGCTAAACCTTTTGTCTCCATATTTCCTCCTGTGAGTATTTTATTTCTCCTTCTAAGAAGCACTGAAGCATCCACACTTTGGTCTTCCTTCTTCTTGAGCTTCCTATGTGCTCATTGTCTAATGGTCACTTGCTAGCCTAATTTTGATGTCATTAGCATGTAAGGTGCCAGTTTGGTTTTCTCTGAGGTCTGCTGCATCTAGGATGCTTATTGAAACAAGTATGCAAAAATCAGTGTTCTCACGCAAGGAAATAATGTTCTCAAAACTCCCACAAATAATTTACATTGCTCTTGATAATTGAAAATTTTTCCTATGTACTGTCCTTAACTGCTGCCATAACTTTATTGTGAATGGCTATCTTCTGGGCTTAGTTTTCCATTTCCACATTAGAGATATTTCTCTCCCAGTTAATCACAAGTTCAAGGTTTTGTCCAGCTTTCTCATTTCAGCAATCCTATTGAAATGTTCATAGCCAGCTATCACACAGATTGAATCTTGTACTCACACCATTTATGCATTGTGCTCTCAAAGAATAAACAAGTAAAACACCCAGAACTCATTTTCTTCAAAGCATACGGGAGGAAAGTGTGTCGAATTGAGCTGTGTAGAATGACAGAGGCTCATACTCAAGGTTCTGCTTTCCCTCCTCAAAATGCACGACAATCATCTGCCTCATTCAAATTATATTAAATGCAGAACGATTCAAATATTGCCAGCTGCCAATTTAAATTTCAAATGGAAACCTGCTCATTTGCTGACTCTTCACTCCTTCCTCTGCCTCCCCGCGCCCCTACTTCTCGTTCCAATTTATTTTAAAGCTACTTGATAGGTATTTCTCTTGAGGGAAAACACTCTAAGCAAGAAGTGCCTTTGAGTCAAAAACTGCTTTGAGATTTCTCCCTGGGCAACAACAATATCTTCTACTTGCCTGCCACTGGTTATAGACAAAACTTGGATAACCTCAGATTGTATTACTAAAACGAGGGTCCAGTTCTCTAATAGAATTGCGTAGAATTTATGGCTATTCTTTTATTTATTTCCGCAAAAGAAAAAGAGGGAAAGTCTGGCTGAAGTTCAAAGGTAAAGCTATACAGACTCATGAAAAGAGACGTAGCATGGAATGATAAGAACTCTATCTTACTGGCTTTGGGTATGTCTGGTCTAACCCCTGCACTTTGCTAGTTCCTTAAAGTGAGCAACATGTACCTTCAGAACCTAAATCTTGACGGTGTGACCTAGTAAGCAAGGTCACCCCACCGTCTATTTCATTTTCTTTATGTATGTCTGTGGGGGATTTATGCACCCATGCATAGAGCCTGAGGTTGATGTTGGGTGTCTTACCCTATCATTCCATAAGTTATTCTTTGAAACAGGGTCTTTCACTCAACCTGACACTCACCTATTCATTTAGAGTGGCTAGCCAGGAAATCTCATGGACCTGCCTGTATCTACCTCCCACCCCTCCATCCCCCATTGTGGAGGTTACAGATGCATGGCACTCTGTTTGGTTTTTATAAGAATGGTAGGAATTCAGACTCAGGTCATCATGCTGGTATAGCCAATATTTACCCACAGTCGTGCCTCCAGCCAATTCAGTTTTGTACTAAGATTTGAAAAGTAGTCTGTATGTGATATGCTGATATACATAGCCTGAAGAGAGGTTGATTTTAGAAAGAATGTGGTTGATATAGATATAAGCTGACCTTCAACGAAGATAGAGGAGAGCTAGGATCCTGTTTTCTTAATTCCATATGGCATTTATTCCTCAATACAAACTTTACCACATCAAGTATAACATATAAAGATGAACAAAAGCAAATCCTAAGTTCTAGAGAGACAGATTTTCACAAAAAGAACACATCAAGGCAGCCAGCATTCAGAACAAGAGACAAGACTTAGTGAGCATTCCAATAGTCTTGTGCAAATTCTTTCTGGTGCTGTAAATGCCTTAAATGAAATGCTACCCAACCTCCATCGTTCAACATCACACTTCAGCTTCACGCGTTATTGACCTCAATGTCAATGCAATTACATTACATGTAGCATCTGGTAATTGACAGTCTTTATTCACAGCACAGGTATAAAATGAGTATGGAAATGTTTCTTTTCTTATTTCATATGACACACTGTGTGACAGATACCTTAATTATAAGCAGAGTCTGCCTGTCTCTTTTCTCTCCTGCTCTCCCTCTCTCTTCCTATTTTTCCTCCCTCCTTCCCTTCCCCACTCTTTGCTCTTTCTCTCACTACTTGCTGGGTTTTAAAAAGTTGAATTTGTGAGGCCTGAAAGAGTAGCTCAGTAGTAAAGAGTACTGACTTACTCTTGCAGAGGACTTGGGTTTGATTCCTAGTACTCACATGGTGGTTCACAACCATCTGTAACCTCAGGTCCAGGTCACCTGACACCTTCTTCTGGTTGGCATGCACCGACATAAAGGCAGATAAAACATCCACATTAATCAATCAATTAATCAACAATGTCAAATTTGTGTTTTGGACTTTAACTTTTCTGTTAGATGCACAGTTTACAAACTCTTCCTGTTTGTTCTCTTTTTTTGATTTTATTCTTTGTGGCATTAATTTGTCTTTTAAAAAATAACCAAAGAACCCGTGTTGTTGGCCACGTATGAGGCAGAGGAAGGTCTCGTTAGACATTAGGGGGAGGAGAGGCTCTTGGGCCTGAGGGTGTTAGATCCCCTAGTATAGGAGAATGCCAAGGAGAGAAGATGAGAGTGGGTGGGTGGGTGGGTGGGGGAATACACCCATAGAGGCAGGGGAGGGAGGAGGGAATAGGGAAGTTACAAAGGGGAGATCTGGAAAGGGGAAAACATTTTAAATGTAATTAAGGAAAATAAATAAATAAATAAATAAATAAATCATTGATTTGGAAAAAAATAATTATATGAAATTGTATTTGATATTTGCATTTTTTTATTTAGGTTGTCTATGGTTTTAGGATCCAGTCTGAAAGATTTTGACCATTCTAATATATTAAAACATTTCCTTTTTTTTTTTCTAGTAATGTAATATGCCCCTTCTTAGATTCAAGTCTTTAATCAAGTTTGAGTTGATATTCAATACTGATGAAGGAGTGAAAAGTACTTGGGGTCTTCTGCATTTGGATATTCAATCTCTTTAATAAGTCTCACTGTTATCTGTATTGGTTTCTTTTCTTATCACTGAGACACAATACCTGACAATGAGGAACTTACAGAAGGAAGGCCAGGGATTGGCTCATAGTTGCAGTGTATAACGCTTCATGGTTAGGATGGCAAGGCAGCAGGAGGTGAGGCAGCTGGTTACATCAACACAGTCGGGCATCACAGGGATGGATGCGTGTGTTCACTGCCCAGTTTATTTTGTTCAGTTTTATTCAGTCCAGGATCCTGAAGTGGAATGTTGCTGCCTACCTTTAGGGTTAACTTTTCTATCCCAATTCATCTAATCTAGAGACTCCTTCATAGCCCCAGGGGCCTGGGCATGAGGCAACTCTAGATCCTGCCAGCCTGACAATGTTAAACCCCACAGTCTATTCTCTAGTTTGTGTTCTCAGTACTTTAATGACCTCAGTGTCTGTGAATGTGGAGCTTTATCTCCAAGTGACCTGCTTGGTTTGTTGGTTTGTTTGTATTTTTATTTTGGTTTTGTTTTGTTTCTATCCCTTATCAATTTGTCTTTTTTCATATGAATGCCATATAGGTTGAATGACTACTTTTGTGCTATAACTTCAACTCAGTTACCATCCTTTTTACTTTGTTGCTTTTGTTTAAGATCAGTTTGATTATGTGGGGCTTTTATTCTGATTCCATACAAAATTTCTGGTTTCTTTTTTTTTAATTCTATGAAGAAAATTATTGATCTCTTGATGAAGATTGTGCTGAGACTGCTGATAGCTTTGGAGCACTATGGACATTTTAGAAGCACTGAATCTTCTAGCCTGTGGCCATGAATGCTTTCAGGTCTTTGAAGCTTTTGCAGCTTATATCTTACAGTTCTTATGGTAGTGCATCTTCATCTCTTCTGTTTAAGCCATCCCAAATCATGCTTTAGTGATGTTGTAAGTGAGCTTGCATACGTCCATTCTATTCTGTGCAATTCCAATCTGCTCCTCTGGTTTTCTATTTGTTGCTTTGTCTATTTCTTATAATAATTCTTTGGCGCAGGTATATTTTTTAATGTTCTAATGTTACTTAATATGGTTGGCTGACATTAAAGAAAACAAAAGATTCTGAGAGGTCATAATATTTCAGTAACTAATAAACAAACACCCAGAAGTAAATGTGAAAGTCAATTGAACCAGACTAACCCCAAAGTACAAATATAAACCCTAAATTATTGGCAATGCAGCAAGACCCTCACAAAATAATTAGGGCTAATTGGAGTCTTGCCACTAAACATTGGAAAACAAATTCATATACAGTTTGTTTGTGTGTGCATGTCCCTTAGAGCTTCTATTAAAGAAGCAGCAGAATTATGAAACCTTCCTCTTAACTAAGGCAGAGAGTCAAAATCACCTAAGAGACTTGAGAAGCCCTCGGATGTTTTAAACATATAAGCCAATTTATTATTCTTTGGAAATGTTGAGCTTATAAACTGACTTTGACTTGCCTTTGTTTCTCATTATTTTTAAAATGCAGATATGTGAAGTGTTTAGTTATGCAGCTTTTTAAATAGAGGTAGGTCTATGATACAGCTGCATAAACCTCTGGGCATCTCTAACTCTGCAGCAGCTTCTAACCAAGGGGAGGGTGGCACTGATTTTCAGAAGGTGACTTTTTAGAGAAACTGGCTTATGGTTGAAACATTGAAATTGGTATTGCTTTTAGCTGGTTAAGTGTCCTAACTCAATGCAGGTTTATCAAATGTCTGTGTTAAAATAGTAATAGGGAAATCTTCTACACCAGAAACCAGTATTCATGGTTATGAGCTGACACTTTTCTCCTCTGTGAAAGGAGCAAGATGACAAGTTGATATTAGTCCAAAAGTTCAGAATACCCAAGATTTAATTCACAGACCATATGAAGCCTAAGAAGGAAGACCAAAATGTGGATGCTTCAGCGTTTCTTAGAAGGGGGAACAAAATACTCACAGGAGGAAATATGGAAACAAAAGGTGGAGCAAAGACTCAAGAAAAGGCCATCCAGAGACTGCCCCACCTGGGGATACATCCCATATATATAGCCACCCAACCTGGACATTCTTGTGGATGCTGGAAAGTGCTTGCTGATGGAAGCATGATAAGCTGTCTCCCGAGAGGCTCTGCAGAAACAGATGCTTGCAGCCAACCATTGGACTGAGCATAGGGTTCTTGGATGGAGGATTTGGAGAAGGGACTGAAGGAGCTGAGGGAGTTTACAGCCCCATGGAGGGAGCAACATTGTCAACTGGCCAGACCCTCTGGTGCTCCCGGAGACTGGACCACCAACCAAAGAATACACATAGAATACACATGGACCCATGGTGCTGGCCACATATGTGGCAGAGGAGGGCCTTGTTGGACATCAGTGGGAGGAGAGGCCCTTGAGCCTGAGAATGTTAGATGCCCCAGTGTAGGGGAATTCCAGGGAGGGAAGATGGGAATGGATGGGTGCGTTGGGGAGCATCCTCATAGAGGCAGGGGGAAGGGCGATGGGATAGGGGAGACCTGGAAAGGGGAAACATTTGAAATGTAAATAAAGTAAATATCCAAGAAGAAGAAAGAAGAGGAGGAGAAGGAGGAGGAAGAGGTAGAAAGATGCTCACAGGAAGGTACTGTGATGTTTAACCTTGGTAGTCAGCTTGACTGGACTTGGAGTTAACTAAAAATCATTCATGAATGTGTCTCAAAATGTTTCAGGGAAGGATTAGCTGAGAGAAGAAGACTCCCTCAGCCCCTGCCAAAGTAATACTTTCCAGCAATGGCTCATTGCAAAGAAGTCCAAGTAGAAAGTTTTATATTTGCCTGTCTGCCTTCCTTGCCTGCTGGAGAGTGCACCTGCCATGCTGCGTTTAACATCCATTGCTGACATCAGAAGACAGCATCTCTAGCCTTTCAATCTGGACTAAAGAGCAGCTTCTCTTTAGGAATCTCCTAAGACTTCCTCACTGGATTCAGAATGCTGAGACATCTAACCTTATGTACTAAGAAACCACTTCTGTGGGACGAGATCCCTTTGGGGAGTCACATATCAGATATCTTGCATTTCAGGCATTTGCAATATGACTTGTAACACTGGCAAAATTACAATTATGAAGTCACAACACAATTTTTATAGGTGGGTATAATCCCCACATGAGGAACTATATTAAAGTGTCACAGCATTAGTAAGGTTGAGAACCACTGATCTACTTGGCCTCAGCCTCTCCAGTGTGCAGACAGAAACATTGGACTCTCCAACCTAAATTACATAAACTGACCTAATAAATCCCCATTGCAACCTGCATTCATTCCAGCCATTCTGTTTGACTAGAGAGCACAGAGTAATTCAGAACATATACAAAATATCTATTGTAGGCTTGGAATGGTATATTTATAATCATAGAACAGTGATTAATGCAGAGAGGAAAATTCTCAATTAAGAGTGCTTGTAGATTTCACACAGACTACTTGATATAGGCTTCCTTATTCAGGGCAAGAAGAAGCTCTACATTTTAACAACTCTACTTCTTTTATTAATATTATAAATATTGGGACAAATTCTGCCAAATAAATGTAAAGTTTTGCAATCCAGGACTTTCCATGTAAAATATAGGTAACCAAGAGGTATATAATATGCTCTGATAATCCCAGAGGACCAAAGACATACTAAAACACAATTCCAGGTTATTTCTCCTAGATTCCAGAAGGTCTGCGGTTACCATCTCATGCAAAAATCCTGACCCAGATGTGTCCTTGAACCGAAGAATACTGCAGACATGCATGGGATAAAGCTAAGAAGAAATGTCCTCTGCCAGGTCAAGGAAGTGGAAAGGGAAGGCTATAAAGATAGGGGTAAATATTCAGGTCAATCTCTGCTTCCAATGCTGTCTTTAGTAGTTAGCAAACAACAATTAAACAGCAGTAGGAAAAATAAAAATGGTTCATTTCTGAAGTGAACCAGAGTCCTGTGACTGTCTACCATCACCCTCCTAATCAGGTCTCCATGTTGCTCATGACTCCACTGTTCATGGTAGTAGTGACAGGTGTCTCCAGTGAAAAATGAGAGTTGTGTACCCTTCTTTGGCTTGTCATCAATCCTTCTTATCACTTTCAGGGCAAACGATGTTTAATGATGTCAGTACACCATAACTAAACATTGTAATTTGGGGTTGGATGGAGGGCTTATCTGTTAAGTGTACTTGCTGGTCTTGCTAAGGGCCAGAGTTTGGGTCCCAGCAACTTGTGCCTGGTGACTGAAAAACTGCTTGTATCTCTGGTTCCTGAGAATCAGACTCTCTTTTCTGGTGTGAAAGGGCACTGAGTTCAAGTGACAAAACACACACATAATAGTAATAATAATGTTTCATAAACACCTGTCATTTTGATTTGAGACTAAGATTATATTCATAAACAGAACCCAAGCAAGTCATTATTTGGCCTGTGGATCCTTTTAATATGCTCAACTGGTTCCTTCCTGCAGTGACATAGAATTATTAGGAAGAGGATATAGTGCCCTAAATCATGAACTTTTGTTTGATAATGATGAATACAGAAGAAAATAGAATACCCTGTGTTGACAAAGATTCTTTGGCCTTTTATTTGGGCTCCACACCTTTTTCAAATCATTTTGAGAAATATCTAAAAAGCTAAAGTTTTTTTTGTACCTAAATTCCACAAATGTCCCTTCTACTCACTGCCCTCCCTTGTCAAATCAGAAAATTATTTTTGGATCAAGGTGAAAATAAACAAGCATGAACAATGGGACATAATACTCTCACCTTTTCTGAACCTGAACTTCTTGTGAAATCTGTAGGAGAACAAATATGAACCTTCACCTCTTCTTTCATTAAAGCCAGACATTGGTGACTTCTGTTCAAAGCAATGCCTATGGCAGAAGCAAGGGAAACTCAGAGAATTATATATTGATGAAGGCTCAGGGAGACAAAAATTTACAGACAAACAGAAGCTAGAATTATCAGTGATGTTTAAGTTTGACAAAGCTTTGGAGGAGAGTTTCATCCTCTAGTAAGAATGAAAAGTAACATATCACAAAAGGCTCAGATTTAGAAAGATTTCAATGGTTTAAGGTCAATAGAAATCTCTCTCTCTCTCTCTATATATATATATATATATACTGAGTGTGAGTAGGCTCAGTGCTTGTGAACAAGACTGGCATCCATATTTCAATCCCCATTCCCACATGGTAGAAAGAGTTGTCTGCCAGCACTGTAACAACCACATGCAACATAGATTTTTAAATAATCAAATGATTTTGAAATATGTTTTGGCTAAAGGATAGTAGAATGAGAAACATCAAAATAAAAAGAAATAATATGTTATGTATTTACATTTAACTTACTAGCAGGATGAACATACCCCTGTGAAGCACTAAAAATCAGTAACAAACCACTCAGATTCATAGACTCTGACTTGAGTAAATGAGCACTAAGGAATGTAAGATGAAATTGTTTGCGTGTTCTGGATGTATAAATCTATATCAATGCAATTCACACCTGCATCCATTAAAAATGTATTTTAGGATATTTTAATAAAGTGGCTAATGCGATTTGTAATCTCTAAAGTACCAAAGAAGGGAATATGAGCCCAAGACATTCAGCATATTATTCAAACAAATGTTTGTGATCTTTTCTTATGGCTGAGAGTTTTTCTTTTTCGAATGTTATGTATCTACAGTAGCTAGAACATTATTAGAGACAAAATGGGGAATTGATCTGTGGTTGTTCCTTAAATGATTATATAAACACACATACACATTATGGCTTTAGTGGTGGTTTACAATACATCTCATGAGATCCAGAGTGTGGTTGAACTCATGGATATGATTCTTTATAGTGAGAAGCTGAGAAGTACGGTCATCTATTTTCACTACTATAATGAACTACCCAGGTCTGTGTACTTTATGAAGAAAGGAGATATATACAGCTTGCAGTCTTGGAGGTTGAAAATCCAAGATTTGAAGACATGAGCTAGCTCACAGTAGACAGTAATGAAAAGGGGGTTTACTGTGAAAACTTCAAGTACTGGGATCTGCTACAGGGGAATGGATGATAGACTTAAAAATGGATTACTCAAGTTGACATAGAAGTCAGAAGCAAGGATGAGAGGCAAAGGTACTTGTACTTGGGTATGAGACAGAAAACCAGACCTGGTAAGAGACAGAGTAGTTCTGGGACACAAGGTCAACAGGCTGGCTGGCTAGCTTCCAGGAGAGCCTTAGAGAAAGAACTTCATTTCAAGAAAGAGTTCCTAGCCATCCCCTAGGACCTTTCCCAGCTAAATATTCAGCAATCCTGTCTAGTATTCTATGCTCTACTGGCCTCACAATGCTTCCAGGAACATGATAGCAGTGATCCCAGAACACTCAACTTATTTGTACCTCTTGAAGGCTCCATGTTACCTTCTACCACCATCCTGGGGATGAAGCTTCCAATAAATGGATGCTTGTGGGTCAAACTAAAAGCCAAACCTGGTTTAACATCCACCAGAAATAGGAATAAGTTTCTCAAAGTCCTTCCTCTGCAAGGTCACTTAGAATGCATGCCATTCTTGCAACAGTCAGTTGTGATAGCCCTGTATGAAATGATATGTCCCAAAGCACATTAGAGACCAAGTAACCCAGTAGATTCTGGGACACTAGTTATGTAGACACCTTCTATCATCCTCAGAGATCTTTTGCTTAGAAAGTTTCTAGACAAGCAGAAGGAAAATAGATATTTATTTGAAAACACATTATGTACATTAGCTGTTGAGACACATTAAGCTGATCATAGAGGAAATGGAAGAAACCTGGTGCTATATGTTTCTAGATGCTAGTCATGGGTCATGTTTGCAGGCAAGATGAGAGCAACAGATTCATATTGGATAGGCTAACTCTTTGTGACATTTCTACCATTTTCTACTTTGAGGGGCTTCTGCTTTAATGTATAAATGAGAAATCCTATGAAGAAATCTGGTCGAATTTTAATCAAATGAATCCTGCTTCTCTTCAAAGCAGGCATACTTCAGAAAGACAGACAATTAATGCAATAAAGTAAAAGTCATAACCACCTCATTTTCTCATAATAGTCATAACCTATTTCAGGCCTTTGTGTAGTATCTAGTCAAAAGTGTAAATGGTGCTTTTGGCCAGTACTTTCATGCCCTGATGCAGCATTCTAAAGATCAGATCAAGGTACATTCACTTATGAAACTCTTTTGTTAATAATAGTTCCTCTTTCATAGTTTATGATCAAAACCATAAACCAAGAAGAAGGCAAAATGCCAAGGGAGTAAGTTATCTTAACTCATTTTTTTCTATTTCTGTTGCTAGCATGGGTATCACATGACAACTTGAAAACACCAGAATGCTATCATTCTTCCTAGCTGAAGCAGGAGATTTGAATTACAGTCTAAAGAGCTATTGTAGAATAAAAACAGGTTTAGCATTTTATCATAGGAATGGCTTTGTAACTTTCAAAATAACTTTTTAAAAATCTTTTGTATTTTATGACTAAATAAACTCACCATCACTATCCATATAAATGTTATAAATTATCCTCCACTAAAATGTTCTCTGTCTATTTCTACTCACTACTGACTAAATTCACTGGTGTGAAACCTCAAGTGTGGGTGAAGAGATAGATAAGTGTTGAAAGTTCTTGCAAAGCAAGGGAGAAGATCTAAGTTTGAATCGTTAAAAGCAAAGTAAATCTAGATGCTAGACTTGGTAGCATATGTCCATAACTACACTAAGCACTAAAGATAGGAGAATTCCTAGAATTTTACAGGCTAGCTAGTCTGGAGTACACAGTGAGAAAAAAAGAGACTGTGTTTCAGTCAAGATGGAAGAGGAGAAGAGAACTGAAACCTACCCAAGTCCTCCGATCTCCACATATACCTAGTGGCACATACACATGTGTCTGCAACTCTCCCCCACCTCTACTTCCCTCCCTCCCCTCCATCGCTCCTCTCTCTCTCTCTCTATCACACACATACACAACTCACACTAAACTACCTATTCCTTAATTGGTTAAATCTCCAGTCACCCACTTTTCCTCAAACATAATGAGTACTGAGAACATTCAGGAGTGGTGGAGACTTGGTTCTTCTGTGTTCTTGGATAAAATAAGGAAAAGAATCTTGAAACATTTGCTTAGAAATCAAAATAAAAAAAAAAAAAAACCAACAATGTTTGTAGGCACCAAACAGTGCTCTCTTTCTCTTTGCCAGTTTTCTCAGACCCTACTCATTCCCAGTGACAAGAGCAGTATTTGGTAAATTAAGATTAACATAGTCCTTTACACAGCCACTCATTTGGCCAGGTGACTGGGAACTACTTCAACTGAACTGAAATTTTCTTTCCAAGAAGGACCTCATTAGAACAACACTTACAAGTCTAAGGAAACTCCTGAAACTTACAGAATGCAGGAAGCTCTTCATAAGTTTATATAAGCAGTAACAGTTGTTGGGAGGGGAGACACTTACCAGCACAATGGCCTACATGTGCTGCTGGGAGCTCCAGGAATGCAGCCTTCATGAGCAGTCACTCATACTGGGAGGGCTTTTCAGTGATGATGCTACCTTCCTGTCACCCAAACTCCTGGAAGTGATCCCATCAAACTGCTTCACTAAGCTGGGTTTGGGTGGAGCCACTCCTTTGATCTACAGTTGGTAACTTATCTGGTTGAACAGTCAGTCATTTGTTCATGTCGTCCCATGAAAATTTTAAGAGTGTGCAGTCTGCTAATTTGATCTAAGCCATAGATAGAAGATGGCCTGCCACTACAGCCTGTGACTGGAACACAATATGATGTAGTGAATTGCTAAATTTCTCCACTGTCTTTTAGATTTATTTCTGGTCCTATAATCTCTATTCAGAGTTGGAGTAGTCCCAAAGAGTTGGGTCACATGTAGCAAATGGCTTTGGTGTTTAGCATGAGTGCACAAAGGAGCTCTGATTTCCTTGACGTCAGAATGAGCTGCTCCACTGTTCTGGGAACAGTATTTTCGTTCGTGCCTCCACTTTGCAAACTTCACTCTTCATTTAAAAATTCCCTTTTCCCCTTATATTCTACACTCAGGCTTACATCTTTTGTCTGTAACTTTCAATCACTACTATTGTGAGGGAAGAATCAGCAAGTCCTTTGTGCTGTAGAAATTAATACTCATAAAGTGATATGAAGAGGAAAAGAGCCTCAGCGAATCTATACTTTTGTCTGATAAATATATGTTACAGTAAATTACCTAATTAAACAAGCATAACATGAAAATTAGATGTTTGTTTCTGGGCATCTTTGAAGCAGTAACCACATTCCTTCCTGCGGTATTTATTATTCCTTCAATTCGCAAAAGCTGAATCATCAGGAATTCCACTCCGTGGCTTTAATTGCAAGCATATCCGCTAACTGCTGATGTGGATATTCTATTGCTGAGCTTTTAAAAAGAGACAACTTCTTCTTTTCCTTTTTTTCATAATTATAGTGACTTTATGTGGTCAATACCACACCCTAATTGGCACATCACTGTTCTCTGGTGTGCAGTTTCTAATTTTTTAAATGAATCTAAACCTTTTTAGTTTAAGTGTATGCATGTGTATGTGTGCTTCTGTTCATATGTATGTGAGTGCAGAGGCCACAGCAGGTGTAAGTAAGATCTCCATAGAGATGGAGGAACAGACAGTTATGAGTCACCTGATATGGGTGCTGGGACCTGAATTCAAATCCTTTGGAAGAGCAGCCAGGATTCTTAACTATAGGGACATTTCTCTAGCTTTTGTACAATTTCTTTTGATTATATAACCTGAGAAAAAGAAAAAATGACTATAATTGTATCAGTGTAAGTAATAGTTCCAGTGAATTGTCTTGGTAGCAAGCATCAGGCCCCATGTTTGTCACTTGGCCTATACTGTGCCATTTATTGATGTTAAGGGCGTCCTATAGGGAGAAGGGTATGGCTCCTTTGGTACAGTATTTGCCTTGCACACAAGCTGATCTGACTTCTATTCTAAGCACTGCATGAATCACTTATGATCAGAAGAAGCCATTATGTCCTCTAGAATATGAGTTAAAGGCAACTGTGTGAGCAACACAACATTGATGCTGAGAAGTAAAGTGTGGTCTTCTGGAGGAGCATTGAGTGCTCTTATCTATTGAACCATCACTCTGGTCTCTAATCTAATGGATTTTAACCCTGATGCCTGTGTATCCTGATCAGAAGATTCTTTTCTTAAGAAGACTCCAAGGGCCTTCAGAGGAAGTCTTGAGATAGTCTGGTTGATCTTAGGCTTGCTCAAATGGGTGCTGATTTTTCAAAGGTGAAATGATGACTCTTGTTGGCCACCAGTGGCTTATCTAACTGTCTGCTGGGCCACCTTATTAATGTACTTTCTTAGCCTCAAGGACAATCCTGCTCAGAAAGCTTAGCTTGTGGAACATGGAGAGCTTAAGCACATGGCAATCTCTGCAAAGGGACTGTGACATGGAAAAATACAGAGTAGGTCTGGGCCATAATATCATGGAAAGTACTTTGTCCTCTTAATTCATAAGTCAAGGCCATGCAGGAAATTTTTCTATCTACAAACACACTTAAAACCAAGTAAGTGATATGTAGTATTGATAAGGAACTAAGAAACTACATATATAATAAGTTTAAGACAAATCTGGAAACAAATGTTATATATATTTGAGATATTCCAGCTAGAAACTGAGAATGTGGCAGTGTTTGTAAGCTGCCTCTTGTCTAAGCATGGTGCCTATGTTTGATCCTAGAACACACTAAAATTTCAGGTATGGCATACGGTCATCTCAACTCTAAGTATGAGAAAACCAGGATCTCTAGGGTTCATTCCTTGGCCATTAGTCTAGATGAGCTCTAGTTTCAGGGAGAGATATCCTCTCAAAAAATCGGGTAGAAAGTGACAGAAGAAAAGACCTAAATCCCAGCTTCTGGCCAAACACACACACACACACATGCACACACACACACACTAATACACATTCACATACACACAAACCCACATACTCACACATACATACACTCACATACACACACACTCACACACACACACACACACACACACACACACACTAATACACGTTCACATACATAAAAACCCACACACTCACACACACACATGCACTCACATACACACACACTCACACACTCACACAAACCCACACACTCACAAACATACATGCATAAACTCCCCCCCCCACACACACTCACATGAGCCATGCAGGCTGTTTTCTTACTACTGAGAATTTACCCTAACGAAATCATTAGGTAACGTTGATTCATGACATTTTGGTAAAAATTGAATTAAGAAATTATTAGATAAGTGTACAAAGATATCTATTTTTTATAAACATAAGGATGGATGATGGCATTTCTGAATATATTAAGAGTTTAAAGCAAAAGAAATATTTGGTAGAAATATCTATGTTATTCCTTTGAAAGGTGTTGAAATAACAAAAGATTTTTTATTGTACATTATTTAAAAATAGTCATTTTTATTTGTACAGTTCAATCTGATAATTATGGTACAAGGAAACAATGGAAATCAGTTTAATAATAGCATACTGCTAAAATGTACTCTTATACATATTTATGGACATTAGAAACACATTAGGAAAACTTTTCACCTTATGTTAATAATGCCCATTTCTGTCTTAAAATTATATTTACTTTTCTTTTTCTAATTTAATAATTTTCCTTCAATAAATATGAGCAAATGTGTCATTTAAAAAATGGATAAATACAATGGAGAAATAACCAATGTACACTTAACATTTAACAATTTTAAACTCATTTCCAGAAAGCCAAAGTTAAGGTACAATGTAGTATTTTTTTGCTGATCATGACCTGATAATACATGTTATTAGAAAAAGTCATTTCCAGTTATTGTATCAGAATTCAGTAATTACATTTTCAATAAAGAAAATGAAACCTATTAAAAGCAAAAATGTGAAATAAATTAGCTTTATATCCTGCACTCAATTAAACTATCATAGAAAGAAGGTAATGAATTAAGATAATTTGAGTGTAGGAATAAAGCTGTACAAAGCAGATTTTTAACACTCTTTTGAAAATTCATTAAAGTACTCCAAAAGATCACAGCAAAGCCACAGACACCCCAGCAAAAGTGCAGCATGCATGTTAAGTTGTAGGGAGTGATTCTTCTCTTAAAGCCTTACTGGCACACATGTGTAGTCACATAAGTACACAAAGAATGGGCTGATGACTCACTACACGGCTGTAAAAAGAGCAAGACAGAGTCATGTGAGGTGGTGCATTCCTTCAGTTCCAGCCCTAGATAGGCTAAGACAGGAGTCTAAGTCAGCCGAGGCTATGTAATATAGTCCTTTGTCACTAAGATAAGTGTGGCATGTTATCTACCATATGCAGATTCTCACAGGGGAAAAGTCATAAGAGAAAAATGGGGTCTAGATGTGGGAATACAGCTCAGTAGGCAAAAGTCCTTAGTCTCAAACCTGTCTACCTCAGTTCAGGGACACACACTGTAATAGGAAAGAGTCGATGCTCATGAGTTGTCTCTGACCTCAAGACACACACACACACGCACACACACACATGCACGCACAACAAGTGCACATGTGTATGTGCACAAACTTAAAAATAAAAATGTGATTATTTAAAAAAAGAATATGAAGAATGAGACTATCAGAGATGTGGTGAGGCTAAGGGAAAATTAGGAATGTAACAGAGGAGGGCAGTCTACAAGCAAATTATGAACATTCATGAAAAAGATGCAATCAAACCCCTTATGCAGCCCTTGTGCGTTCTCTGTCTGACTTTTTACACTAAGTTACTTGGACCCAGATCAGAATTTAAGGCTGAAGTGTGTCACTTTAGAAACAAACTTCTATCAAGACATTGCTCTGCTTAAAAATAATTGCCCCTCCCTTTTTTTTACTTTTGTTCTTCTACAAATTCTCAACCATGTTTTAAAATAATTCTAAGGGGAATCTGGCAGATATAAAGCATGTGTATTTACACATGTGTATTGTGTATATTTGAACATGATGTTATACTGTACTATTGCCACTGTTCTTGGCTCTGGCTTGGTTTCAGCATGTTTCCTCATCTGGGTTGACACCCTCCTCCAGCCCTCCTGAAAGTCACTGGAGCAGAGCAGAGTTTCTAAATTCGTTTTCCTCCTACCCTAGAAGGTGCTGAAGGTATTTTTTGAGTCCTTGAAAACATGCACCCTTCTAAGCCAGAATGATGCTCCAAGCACAAGCCTGACAATTATTGTGCAAATATAAACAAAGGAGGACTTTTCAAACACTGTCTCCTCCAGAAGAACACGTGCTCCTTTTCAAAAGATTTATGTGATATTTAATCATGTGTACCCATGTGGGTTTGTGCATGTGAGTGCAGGTGCATGTAGAGACTAGAACAGTATATCAAATCCCCTGGAGCTGGTGTTAAAGGTAATGATGAGTCATCCAACTGACCACATGTCCTCTGTAAGAACTGTAAGCACTCTAAACTGCAGAGTCATCTCTCTAAGCCCCAGAACAAGGATTCTATTAGCATATCTCCTCTTGACTAGTAACTTACCCTGTGTCTCTTTGAGGATATGTGCTATGGCAAAGAAGAGGAAAAGAACAGTTCCTGTGAAGAAGTTCTCCTTCTGCAGAGGGAAGCTGTGTGGTCTATAAGCATGGGAAAGAAAGGAGGGTAAAGAAAACCCAAGGCAGTGATCCTTGGTTGAAAGAAACTGTCATATTAAAAGCATGCTTACTGTACTCCAGTCTAAGCAAAATAATAAAGGGGGGGGTCACCTCCTTTCACTTTTTCATTGGTACCAGAATGTAGAATTTAGACTATTACCTAAAAGCGTGTTTTCTATATAGTTTAAAACATTAATTACAGGTCTGTATGGAAAAACTAGACTATATACCTAATATTAGTAAAGTGAAATCATTTTTGGATTTCAAGCAAGATAAGTATACTTTAGCTCTGCTTTGAATGTCACCTGCCAAGAGTTCACTCTGCTTATCACTGAGTTCCCAGAGACCTCTAAACCAATTCTCACCTAAGCTTCCAGAAAACACACACACACACACACACACACACACGCATACACACACGTGTGTGTCCATGTGAGTATGTGTGTGTCTGTATGCATGTATGTGAAGATATAGGTATGTATAAAGGCCAGAGAACAAACTTGTATATTGTTCCTCAGACAGAGTCTTATAATTAATTAATTAGAGTCAGGCAGTCTCACTGGTCTGACATACACCAACTAGGCTAGGTTGGTGGGCCAGTGAGCCCCTGGGTCCCACCTATCTTTGCTAATACTTAGGATGCTACAAGCAACAAGGGTTATGCAATGTTGATTAACATAAGAAACAAACTCAGCTGAATAGATGGCTTATCACTTAGGAGTACTTAATGTTTTTACAGTAGTCCCAAGTCCAGTTCCCAGCTCTCTTGTCTGGTGTCTCATAAAGCCTGTAATAAGCAGCTATAGGCAATCTGAAACCCTCATCAGACACATCACATATGCAAACACACACAACACACACACACACACACATATGTATGCATACACAAATAACTAAATATAAATAAATCTGTAAAGAATATTAGCGGACTAGCAGTGAATCTAAATCTACCTTCCCCAAATCCTGCCAGATGATCACAGCTGGAAAATGCAGAGATACCAAGAAGCTGATGTACAAATCTCCACAAGGTTGATGGCTAGAAATCAGGTTTTTCTGCTCAATCATATTTGGAGGACAGAATAGTCATAAGAATAACTCTTACTGTTCACATCTCATTGGCATGTCAGTTTAATTCCTGGCTCAGTAAGAAAACAACCGGAAACACTGACCTTTGAAAAATTCCCTAAAATATGAGAGTTTTATGAGATGTTCTGTGGGGATATTTTTAATTAATTAATTAATTAATTTATTTATTTATTCACTTTATATCCCAAGTGTTGCCTTCCTTCCTCCTCTCCTCCCAGCCCCATGCTCCCATGCTCTTATTCCTCACTTCCCTTGTCCTCAGAGGAGAGAAGTTCCCTGTGGAAATATTCTTTTGGAAGCTAATACCCAAAGTGAAATTGCTCTTAATTATTATTACCAGGGATGTTTTCTAACAGCTGGGTCTCTGTCTCTGAGTAGCCACCTATGTGATTATTGATTTGCATAGAAAAGTTCTGGTCTCTTTCGTGAATGAAGAAGCTTAGCATTCTAGCATTAGAGATTAACTTTTTAGAATCATTAGTACATACATGGGAACACTTTTCCCATGATATTTACTATGACAATAATAGTAAATATCAGTCACTTAGTAGGGGAGGTTATATAAGGTTCTCTGGTTATACCATCACATGAAGAGACGTATAGATGTTTGAAATCACTGTCCTGGAAAGCAAATGTAAGAAGAGATGGGAAAGATTGGGGAGATGCCTCAGTGAGTAAAGTACCTGCCTTGCAAATATGAGGGCTTAAATTCACATCTCCAGTGCCTACATACCAACCAGCTGGGCATTAGGGTACACATGTCCAAATTCAGTTCTTAGAAGTAGAGACAGGGGGATGCTGGGATAAGGTCATTGGTTAGCCCGTCTAGTGAAATCAATAAGCATCAGATTCAGTGGGCAACGCTGTCTCGAAAACCAAGATGGAGAATGATGGAAGATGACACCAGATGTCCACCTCTGACTCTCACACCTATACAACCCCCCTACACACACACTCTCTCACACACACACATACAGGCACATGGGCATGCATACTAGTGTGCACACAAGCACACACACAGGGAGAGAGAGAGAGAGAGAGAGAGAGAGAGAGAGAGAGAGAGAGAGAGAACTGTTTTTAGCTTTCTTTGCTGTGACCAAGGACATTAAAGGTAAGTGCTGTGCACGTGGGGTGAGTGGGGTGACCTGAGTAAACTACACATTCCCTGGAACTTGAATCTCATCCACAGAATAACAGAAACATGGGAGAAAACCATAGTCATTCTCCATTAACAAGTTAGCCATCACACCAGGGGGCTACTGCTCCCAGGGTGAGTTCTGACAACCCCAGTGTAATACATCTTAGAGTTTTCATCAGCTACAGACACCTACTGATATAGGAGTAATCACAGGTGTTACTCTCTGTACCTATAGGCGGCCCATGTTGAAGTGCAAGTCAGCTCATGGGGGAGGAGGCAAAAATAAATTCTTAGAGGACACATAGGGAAACTTAAGGAGCCACTGCCAGGTTGCACTTGAAGGTGACAGATAGAAGTAAGAAAAACTGATCACTTCATTCAAAGCAAGAGAATACATTAGGATGGGCAGATTTTAAGTACCAAAAAAGAAAAGGCCAAGTATGAACTGGGGATGTGGCCCAGCAAGAAAAGCATTTGCTTCATAAGAGTAAAGACCTAAGTTTGAGTCTCCAGAATGGTATGTGTGTGGTAAACTATTTCTCTAAACACGGAGCTCTTAAGGCAAGATGGAGAGCAGAAATGGGAGACTCTATGGAAGGTCAAGGACCAGTTAGCCCACTGTATGCACCAGAGGAGAGGAAAGTGAGAGACCTTGCTTCAGTAAGGCAAACAGTAAGGATGAACACCCAAGGTTATCTACTGACCTCCACACACATGGCATAGCACATGTGTGCCTATGCACACACACACACACACACACACACACTCACATCTATGTCATAGACACCCATGCGCATAACAAAACAAAGAAAAGAAATAAATGACAAGCACATGCATGTTGTTTACACATGTGACCATTTGGCATTTCCTACCTTATGAACTGGAAAGCAACAAGAAAATTATACTTTTTTAATATTATAACTTAATTATATTTCTCCATCCCTTTCCTCCCCCCATAGACTCCCTGCCCTCATTCAAAGATTTATTTATTTATTTAATGCAAGTACACTGTAACTGTCTTTAGACACCAGAAGAGGCGCATCAGATTCCATTACTGATGGTTGTGAGCCACCATGTGGTTGCTGGGAATTGAACTCAGGACCTCTGGAAGAGCAATCAGTGCTCCTAACCGCTGAGCCATCTCTCCAGGCCCCTTGCCCTCTTTCAAATTGATGGCCTCTTTTTCACTAATTGTTATTGGACATAAATATATGTATGTGTATGTATATAGGTATATGCGCATATATTTTTAAATATAACCTATTAAGTCTATATAACACCATTAGCATGTACATTTTCAGGGCTGACCACTTTGGTATCTCTCTATTCTCCATTCTCAGCCTTTCTCAGTTGCCTATAATTCTTCATGCAGGGATGAGGCCTTGTGGTTTTTCCCTCATTCAGTTTTTAGAAGCTATGTAAGAAATAGGTACTTTTAGTTCAACTAAATTATCAGATTTATTTATTTCTATTTTACATATGAGTGTTGTTCTGTGCATGTATTTCTGTGCACCCTATGCATGCAGTACCCAAAGAAACCAGATGAGGGCAACAGATTCCTTGGAATTGGAGTTACTGATGGTTGGAAGCTGCCATGAGGGAAACCAAATTTAGCCAGTTCTATTAACTGCTGAGTGAACATGCCTGCTCCTGTATTGAACTTAACAAACAATGCTGAAACACTCATAATTTCTGATAAGCTATCGTATTTTGTTACCTGCGGTCAATGGACTCCTCTTATACCATCTTCTCCCTGCTTTTCAATTAACTTTGCTGTTATGACTCCTCTTGGGTGCAATTTTATGCTCTCCATAACAGAGGTAAGGTTCTTTTACATTTGTTTATTTTAGATGGTTGAATTTTATACTGTATCATTAGACTTGTTTAAATCCTTTCTAAACTAGTTTTTAATTTTAGTGATTTTTGCTTAGAAATTTTTGTTTATTTCCACAATGTGTTTTAATTTCCTTGTAAAGAACATGGTATATGAGTTTGGATCAGTGTGTGCACATGTAATCAATGCTTTCTCACTTGAATTCAAAATCAGTTGCAGGGGTCGGAACTGCCTGAGGGAAGGATGCTGGCTCCTTCTCTCCCTCACCATCTTTAAGGCTGATCTGTATTTTGAAGCTGAGGTCGGAGGAGCCTCACCCTGTGGTCTCCCCACTTACTCCAAAGTGAATTGCATTGTGTGAAATTACTGAAACAAGCTATTTTGAAAAGGCTGCAATTATTCCCTGGCAAGGCTGGGATATGATAACATTTATTTTAAGCATGCTGTTAACATAAAGTGCTACTATAGAAGCTAACCACTTAATTGCCTTCTTTTTTGTAATCTGTTTACCACAGCACTGAATGCTCTAAATCTGTAAATGCAACAATAAAACTGGAAGAGGAGTTAAGCTGGTCTTGATACCTACTCAATTGACCATTTGATTTGCTTGTTCTTCCTGATGCAGTTGATAAAACACTTATTTTTCTCCTCTGCTGAAGTGGGTCATTTTATGTTTTATAAACTTGATATGCTAACTCTACAGTTCTCTTTTTCCTCTTCTCCCTCCCTTTCCACTCATCTCCCATTGCTCTTACTGGGTTTTTATCTGAACACTGAAAGACTGACTGATTAAGTATACATATGAATCTAGTCAGTGTATGGCCAAGATTAACAACTTGGGGCTGCTGGGTTTGGGTAATCCCTCCTCCCCGCCCACTAACGCACATGGTAGCCTAGCTCCTGGTACTGTACTGTTGGCATACACCCCTCTCTGAACAATGCACCTAGCAACCCTCAGACCTCATCTATATCAGGAAATGTTTATGCTCCTCCTGGACAATGTGGCTAGTTTCTTCTCCCCTAAGAATAATCAACTGTAGAGAGTTCTTATTCTAAATTCTAAATCCATTCCCAATACGTCTGGCTCTAAAGATTGGAAAAGTCAATACTATCTGGAGTGCACCATTTAAAGGTAAACTGTGTTCTCCAAGCACCCTTTTGTATAATCCTCAGGTTCTCCTTCTATGCCTTTGCAGAATTGGGCATATGTATGATTAAAATGCATATGGAAAGTGTCATGTACAATAAGAAAAATGATTGTAAGAACTAATCTTTCAACCCAGAGAACCATTCTTACCACTCTGTTTAGCAAACAAATACTGCTTCTCCCGAACTCCATAAAAGAAAACCTCCAACCCCAATAGGGCCCTTGAGCATCTCCACTCGTGTTGGGCCCTTGAGTCTCTTTATTCATGTTGGGCCCTTGAGCATCTCCATTCACATAGCCACTTCCTTCAGTGTATTCTGGTATTTTCTATTGCTTTCCTTTGAATAGATTCAATGGCATTTTTATAAATAGCCATGGGCTTTTGCTCCAGTTAATACATATGCTCCCCACACAGTCCCCATTCTAGGTTAAGCTAAGTCAGTTCATGACTATTAATTTAACCAACATGCTAATTCTACTTTATGCTTCATCTTTTCTTTCATTTATAAAGTGTACTACTTTCATTTATAAAGGAAATACTACTATCCTTATAAAAAGGAATAACTAAAGTGCCATAGAAAATGCACTTTGTACAATTATAATTTAGTAGGCTGAAGTTCAGCCTCCTGAGCTGACCTTAGAGAACTGCATCATCTTGTGAAGAAAATGGTGTTTCAAAATTCTAGACTCCCCTTATTTGTATATCAGAGCAATGTGTGTTCTTTGGTATTTTCACTTGTTCTTAGGATAGAATAATATAATTCCTTTGTGTAAGAGACTAAAAGAATAAATTTTTATCAAATATATATATATATATATATATATTTCTAAATCAGAAAAAGTGTATGTTATTAACACGTGACATACAGCAGTCAGGGAACTCTACAAGATGTGGGGAGTAAAGAGATGCAAATCAAAGAGAGGTAAAGAGAAACTATCCTTTCTCCTCAGTATTTGAGCTCTTAGCTGGATTTGTAGTTCTAAGGAGACTTGGAAGAAGAACAGGGAGGTGTCAGAGACTGAGTTCAATAGATTCGAATCTTTCTGAAAGGATTGCATCATCTGTCTATAGCAGTCTCTAACAGTTTGGATCTTGAATGTGCCTTAAGCCCAGGTGTTCAAGGCTTGAAATCTCAGTGCTGTTGTAAAGTGATAAAACAATGGAGAAGTAAGGTACAAGGCAAGTCATTTAAGTCATTGGTAAGTAACCTTAAGCAGATAGTTGGGTTCTGGCTTCTTTTTCTTCCCTTATTTCACTTCCTGGCCACAGGATGAATGGTGTTGTGGAATCCTGTGATCTCACAATGATTGACAGCCTCTCTGTTAGAATCCAGACCAGACTGGTGCCTAGGTCACCCACCTACATAGCCTGCTTTTTCTTTAAGTAAATGGCACATGCCCTATAGACAGTCTGCCTGTGACTGTCTAACCCCAGGGGCTTGGCTCCCAAGAGAATGGCAGGTTCCATTCTCACTTTCCCAAGAAAGTATACACATCTCAGGTTGCTAGGCTCCCAGAGTCATCATAGGGCTACCATGGCAACATATCTATCTCCATAGTCCAACATCGGACCCTGGAATTCCCTCCTACCACTGTGCCAAACATGAGTGAATCAGCTGACTCATGCTGTGGAATATCCTCTTCCTCAGAGAGCTATAAGAAGAGACCTTACCACTCTGTCTCATGGACAATACCTCCTCAGAGCCCTTGCCATGCTGCTTTTTGTCTTTCTGCCCATTGCATCAATAACTCTTCCAATAAACTTATTTTTCGCATCTTTCAGATGTTTTATTTAATCTTCTGACCATTTGTATTCATGTTAGCAAAGCATTATGAAGATACCAACCCCCTTACCTTCTTGTATCCCTCTCTTAACCCCTCTGAGTCCCCTTTTCTTTCTAACCAGTGCCTCCCTATGTTCATGTCATTTTTTACTTTTTTTTAATATTTTTTAAATATGTACTTTATTTACATTTAAAATATTTTCCCCTTTCTAGGTCTCCCCTTTGGAAACAGCCTATCTCATTCCCACTCCCTTGCCTCTATGAGGATATTCTCCCACCCACCCACCCACTTCTGTCTTCTTTCCCTAGCATTCCCCTACACTGGGGCATCTAACACCCTCAGGCCTAAGGGCCTCTCCTCCCACTGATGGCCAACAAGACTGTCCTCTGCCGAATATGTGGCTAGCACCATGGGTCCCTCCATGTGTATTCTTTGGTTGGTGATCAAGCCTCTGGGAGCTCCAGGGGGTCTGTCCAGTTGATACTTCCTCCATGTGGCTGCTAACCCTCTCAGCTCTTTCAGTCCCTTCTCCAACTCCTACAAACTTCTTACCACATTGGACAATCTGCCTCAGCGTCTCCTTTGAAGCTTACTCTATTTTCCTTTCTGTTGCCATGATAAATTAATCTGGCCAAGAGCACTTTAGAGAAGAAAAATATTTATTTGGCTAATACTCCCAGGTCATAATCCATCCATTGTTGCTTTTCCACATTCTATTGAAAGAAGTCAGACCAGGAAATTTATGAACGAAGAACCAAAGCAGAAGCCAAGGAGCGGTACTTTTGGCTGGCACCTTCTTTGGCTCCCTCTCAGGTTCATGCTTAGCTAGACTCATATGGAACCCAGGACTACTTAACTATAATGCTACCATCCACCATAGGCTGGGTGATGTGCCCACCATAGGCTGGGCACATCAATTAGGACTCAAAACAATCACTTACAGACCAGTCTTCTTTTGGCAATCTCGCAATTGAAACCTCTCCAGATGACTCTAGACTGGGTCAACCTGGTAGCTGAAGCTAGCTAGGACAAAGCCCAATCCCAAGAACTTTCTCTTGCTATAGACTCCCAAGAAAGAGAATTATCTTTCCAAACTAGTGATCCAAAAATAAACCTTATATACAAAATAAATATCTTAGCTACACATAATGACAATGAAGGGCTAACAAGCACAGCTTCTCAGAAGGAAGCTCCATTTTTCCATTGACCCTTCTGCAAGGCTGATTAACTGGGGACATTCAATGATCATAGAAAGGTTGGGATATTGCAGGTCCATAGCCTACTAACAATTTATCTTGGGCCTATTTTTATCCTCTTAAATATCCATTATTTTCTGTGTTGTTGCAAGAGTAGTTGGGCAGTAATAATTAAATTAACCATTGGCTAATTGTAAGAAAAGAGTACTTTTATGTCTGGGGTACAGATCAAATGGTAAGAGAGACCATTCAAGGTCTTGGAATCCAACTCACTTGGCTACCTAGCACAAGTGAGACCTCCATATAACTACCAGAAAAAAAAAAACTCACAATTTAAGATCAGAGTAAAATTTTGGCTGTTACTGAATTTAAGTCTTCAGATGTTTCAACATACACACACACACACACACACACACACACACACACAGACACACACGGGGGTTAACAATGTAATTTAAAAAGAAGTGGAGGAGTTTGGAATGCATGATGAACATGGTCACAGAGCAATCGGAACACTCAAAAAGTACTGGAATGATCAAGTGTTGGAATCAATGGGATGTGTAGTCAAGTGATGCTGAGATATGAAGAGAGCTTAAGTATAAGACTGTAACACAATTGGATGCCATCAATATTATGAATGAGTATGGAAAGTTTAGTCAAGAGCTAAAATGTTATATGAACTGAGCAGGTTTTCTACAGGACCAGAGAAGCCTCTGAAGCCCTAGATACAGCTTCAGGATCCAGCTTGTTTATAGGACTCTACTCTTGTTCAGTTTATGATTGTTCATACTGCTGCATGCATCTACATGAACAGTCACATCTCTAAACATAGAGAAATCTCAAAGAGATTTCTATTGCCTACTTTTTAAATCTTGTATTTAATTTAATCATTCAGATGAAAAATATTTTATTTCCAAATTTGTATCCATGAAAGAGAGATCCCAGATTTTAGCTTGTGATGGAGAGTCAAGGGTTTCCATTGAGAGGCACCTGGTCATGCTACCTGCACAGAGAATCTGTATAGTCTAGAAAGGTAGGAGATTTGAGCCACAAAGGCAGCTGCTTTAATGGAACAACTAAAGATCCTGAGCTGGGACGCTGTGCATTTTAACTAATTACTTGTTGTCAATTATTATTGAATCAGCCAAAATACCCTTCATTTTTAGTAACATACCTGTGGTGGTTTGAAGAAGCATGTCCTGCAAAGTCCAGGTTTTTGATACTGGTGCCTGTTTTGAGGCCGTGGATGACTGGAAGATGTGCTCTTGCTGGAGAAAGCATGTTACTGAGGGTTAAGCTCTTAGGTTTCAAAAAACTCAGGCATTTTAAGTTCCCTCTCTCAGCTTCTTGTTTGTAGTTTTGAGCTGTGAGTCCTCAGCTCTTTGCTTCCTGCTCTACTCACCATGGCTGCCTTCAACCACACTTCCTTCGTATGATGGTGATGGACTCTGATCCCTCTAGGAATTTTCCCTTAAATAGACCCTTCCTTTTGTATGTAAGTTGCTTTGGTCATGGTGTTTTAACACTGCAATAGAAAAGTAATTAAGACAATATCTAAGAAAAGGGTAAATAAATTATGCATTATTTTTTGACAGCACAAGAAGTTGTGAGACTAATGAATTTTGTATTATTGAGCTGGGGAGAGCTCAGTTTGCGTAATGCTTGCCTTGCAAACAAGAAGAGTTGTGTTTGATCTCCAGAACTAATGTAAACACACCAGGTGTTGTGGTACAGACTTGTAGTACTAGGGTGGAGGAGGGAAAGACAGATAGGTCCATACTACCCAGTGTGTTAGGTGAATTCCAGGCCAGTGAGAAAGCCCATTTCAAATTTAACACACACACACACACACACACACACACACACACATGCACGACCACCACCACCACCACCACCACCACCAAACAAACAAACAAATAAAAAACAAGATGGAAGGTGTCTAAGGAATAACAGGTGAAAGCCTCCATATGCACATCCATACACATGCATTTGAACACCCCCCCACACACATACACATATAGTCACTTTCACACATACAATCACATACACACACAATTAGTTTGTATTGTCTTACATCAATGAAACTGAGGATACACTTTAATGCTAGATCTCTTTGTCAGACATTGAAAAAACATCCTAAAAATGTTTTTAAAATTTATCCTTCACTTAAAGGCACTGGGATTCAGCCCCTCTGGGATTAATGGAATTGGGACCAACATAATAACAATATATTTGAATTTGCATGAAAGATAGCATGAGGTTCTTCCAAGACTTGACCATGTACCACTATGTTCAATTATCCATTATTTCTCTTCTTTGACATCTGCCAGTTATTTCAAGTGACTCAATGAAATGTTCCAAGACTGTATACTCTAGTTCATAATCCTTTAGACAGAAGAAGCCTTGAATCCTAAATTACTGCACAAGACAGAATCTCTTTTCCAGGCTAACCAAGGAAAATTTACTGTAGCAAGAATAAGCAATAAGCAACCAAACTCTGAGTTTACGGCTATAAAGGCCACTCACTGTGACTAACATTCCATGGCCCTCTGGAGTTCTTAAAAAATGTGAATTATATGAGCAATTCATATTATATGCAAGTTCATGTCAAATCAAGATCAACAGTGCTGTGAACTTAGACAAATTTTGTATTTTAAGTATGTTTTAGCAGCTTCCAATTTATTTTAAAGAGAAGGTCTCATGTGGTCCTGGATGGCCTCAAACTCATGATGTTGCCAAGAATAACCTTGAGCTCTGATCCTCCTGCCTCCATTTCCTAAGTCCTGAGATTACAAATACCTACCACTTCTTCCACTTTATGCAGTACTGGGCAAGCAACCTATGGCTTCTTTCATGAGAGACAAGCACTCTACCAACTGAGCTACATCATCGGCTCATTGGTTTACATTTTAAATTGTCTTCTTAATTCAGAAAACAAGAAACTAGTCAATTATTACTAATTCATTTATCAATAGTGAATGAAGATATGACAGGTAAGGATGGTTACATATCTCCATAGGTAAAAGCACTTGCACTAAGCCCGATCACCTCACTTTGATTTCTGACATCTATATGTGGAGAGAGAAAATCGACACATACACTTTGTCTTCTGTACTCTACATGTGTGCTCTGGCATATGTGTGTGCATGCATGCTCGTGCACACACACACACACACACACACACACACATGTGGACATATATGGATATACACAGATATACAGACATACAGACACACATACACATTGGGAAATACACACAGACATGAACATGCAATAAATCTGATAGAAAATCAAACATTTAAAAAATTATGTCAGCTATGATAATAATGGGAATGATAGATAAAAATGATTATACATAGATAATAATTATAGATAAAAATTATAAATCCTAATGGATTATTGTCTTCATAATTAATTATTTTTAGTCTATCTAATAACCTCATTCCTTCTCAAATTTACTCCTATTTGAAAGTCATTGAGACTTAAGCACCAAAAAATATCAAGCAACTAATGAAAGACATAGGAAAAATTCATATTCAGTTTTTAAGATGTTTGACCCTAAAATTCGTGCATTAACATTACCCTACAATTATTTAAACAGAACCTGTCATGATATTGTAGGTTGGCAAAAGTCTACTTAAAGGAAGCTCTTTAAACATGTAATTTGATAGAAGATACCATAAAGCATCATGGCACTGCAGCTCTGAGAATTCCTATTTAATGATGCCATTTCCTTAGAGCCAAAACATTCTTCTGCATTTAAGAGATGTAAAGTAGTCATTTAAATATTTACTGCTTATAGTGGCTTTGAAATGAGGACGTAACCATCATTTTACATTTATTCCTGACTTCCTTGTAAAGGATTTCAGCACAAGGCAATAGGCATTTCTGGGATGATTACTTCTTTACAAGCAATTCCACCTGGCCAAGCTCCTGCCTTCACTTGCAATTGGCAGCTTGGCAAGTACCTTAGTACACAGGAAGGATGGAAATAGAAGATTTCCTAGACAACTATTCCTAAAGAACTGTCTAAAAGTAGTATAAACATAAGACATTCATGAGTGAATGAAAGCCCCATTCATGAGTGTTTTTCTGGGATCATGACATGCCTATAGACATGTGAAAAGTACCAGAAAGCATGGACCCAGAGCACATAAATATAGGGGTTGGAGGCTGGGGGATTGCTCAGTTGGTAAAATTCTTTACCATGAAAGCATGAGAACTTGAGTTCAGGTTCCAGCACCAACATAAAAATGTTGGGCATGGTGGTACATACTTGTAATGCCAGCCCTGGGGATATGGAGATGGGAGGATCCCTGTAGTTCAGTAGCCTGCCAATCAAGTCAAATTAGTGAACCACAGCCATTGTGGGAGACCCTGTCTCAAGAAATAAGGTGAAAAACAACTGATGATGACATTGGGACACCTGATTTTACACTCTGGCCTTACTATGTACAAGCATACCACACAGGTGTACATGTACCCACCTCTCTTTCTCTCTCTCTCTCTCTCTCTCTCTCTCTCTCTCTCTCTCTCTTTCTTCCACACACATATACACAGAGGCATAGAGACAAAGAGACAGAGACAGAGATAAACTGAGACAGATAGGGACAGAGAGACAGCTTGAGCCAGAACATCTTGGTCTCTGTTTTTTTTTTTTTTTTTAATTATTATTAGAAGAAAATAAATCCATTTCAAAGAGCTTTTATGTCCTTGGTTTCTGAATAAAAGGATATTTTAACATATTCTCTAAGTCCTGCATTGTAACAACTGCCTTTAATCCAGTATCAGAAGCAGTATTTTATGCCTTACAGTGTGTGGATGTGTGCCTATCACAGATAGATAATATAGAGTTCATATGTGATCTATTAAATACTTTTATAAATAATAGTTGATCTTTTCAAAAGTCCATGTGGCAAGAGATACTGTGTGTTTTAGGTTTATTTGTGAGAATATTGAAATCTGAGCAGGTCTCTGTGTCTATTCAGTCTGACCTCTAGTTATCACTCCGTCTCCTCCTTCCTTGCTTCTTGCCTCAGCTTCTTGCCTGACACTCACACCATCCCTGGCATCTCTTGATCCTCCTCACCTCCTCTGCTTCTTATTTTTCTTAATTTCACGCTGACTCTATATGAGTTAGTTGACTGTAACTTGAGCACTACATTGAAAGTTGCCTTAGAGCTTCATCTTTCAAAGTTTTTCTTTCAAAAATATATTTTCTCTTTACTATTTGTTAATACCATGGTGAAGATATTACTACCTTAGATGATTTATGGTAAAAAAGAGCGTACCTCAATGTCTCTGAATGTTAGACAATAGTCCTCATAAGCCTACCCAAGCTCACACAGTGGGTCATTCAGATCCTGAGCCAGTTCCTGGGAACACAAGCCTGCTAAGTGAAATAGATATTCAGTCCAGGAAACTCTTAAAATATGAAGGAATATTTTCTACAAAAAAATAATACTCAAGGAACAGAAGTGTCAAAGGGAAGAAATGATCAATTATTTGGTGACTGAACTTTGTTGTTTATTTTTAGCAAGGTCCATAAAGTTCTGGGACCTTAATGTTGACTACTATCCATTTGTACTTCTGTCTTTACAGCTGACTGTACTGAAGCAAAGTAACAGAAGATGGCATTGGTCCTTCCCCATGATCCACTGCAGCAGTGATAAGGAGCTCAGTATCTTGAAGTATTTAATGTTCTCTTTGTTTTCTTCTTGTTCATACATATGGGCACAACTTGGTTACTGACTGGTTTTGTGTGTCAACTAGACACAATCTGGAGTTATCACAGAGAAAGGAGCTTCAGATAAGGAAATGCCTTCATTAGATCCAGCTGTAAGGCATTTTCCCTATTAGTTATCAAGGGGGGCATTGTGGGTAGTGCCATCCCTGGGCTGGTAGTCTTTGGTTCTATAAGAAAGTAAGTTAAGCAAGCCAGTAAGTAATATCCCTTCATGGCCTCTGCTTTCTGACCTGCTTAGTTCCAGTCCTGACTTCCTTTGGTGATGAACAGCAACATGAACATATAAGCCAAATAAACCCTTTCCTTCTCAACTTGCTTCTTGGTCATAATGTGTTTGGAGGAATAGAAACCCTGACAAAGACAAATTGGTACCAGAAGTGGGGTATTCCTGTGACAACCTGACCATGTTTTGGGGAGGAGTATGAAAGGACTTTGGAACTTTAGGCTAGAAGAGCCATTTGGTGTTAAGAGCTCTGTGGGATGTTGTACAGGAGCTTGGAAGATAATGTTGAGAACTGTGCAGAGGTGGAGGCCTGGCTTGTGAAATTTCAGAGCGAAGATAAGACTCTTATCAGGGCTGTTGCTATTTTGATTGTGAAGATTCTGTGGTTTTGGTTAGCTGAGGCTGAAGAATCAGCTGTGATTAGCAAGATACCAGAACTATTAAAGCAAAACTTCTGTATTACTGGGACTATTGATGCTGGTTAGCTGGAGCTAAGAAATTAGCAGTGACTAAGAAGAGAACAGCATCCCTGAGGTGAAATCTTCTGGGAAGTGTTTTCTGAGAGCATAAAGTGGCTGTGTTCCAGAGATAGCCAAGGATGTACCTCATGCTGCAGCAGTACTTGGTAATGTGTAAAAGTCACCCAGGTAGTACTGATTTTGAAGGCATGAAGGGGTCAGGAAGAGCAGCTGAGGCTCGGTGCTTTGAGAGGCTGAAGAAGGCCATTTGTGAAGGTGCAGCCTCTGTTACAATTGATGCTTCAGTAGTGAAGAGGTCTTGCAAAGGAGTTGAAGCTTGGCACCATGAAGAGAGTCTATGAAAGGTTATTTGTGAAGCCTAGTTACAGTGGAAGACAGCAGTGTTTTGGAGATGCCAGTACCATGAGATGACCACAAAAAACAGCAGCAGCAGTGGAGTACAGGCATCTGGAGCCTAGAAGACAAGGTATGTGCTACAAAGGGCAGAGCTGGAGAAGTGACCCAATCCCTCTGTGGATTCCAGGAGATTGTTAGTGGATCCCAGACATTAAAGGATTGGAGTTTGATTTTGCTTTTGATTTTGACTGTGTCCTGATATTTTTCCCTCTTGAAGGAAAATAGTAATTTAGTGCAGCCAAAAGTTAAGAGATTTAATTGTAAAAAGGCTTTGAATTTTAAAAGAGATTGAATGTTTTAAACTAATTGAAATTTTAGTATGTAAAGACTATGGGACTTTTAAAGTTATTTAAATCTTGGGGGTGAGTAAGAAAGTAAGGATTGAGGCTTAATAGTGATATGTTTGCTTGCCCAGTTGACAAGGGGTCAATTGTACTGGATGGTTTTATGTGACAACATAACACAATCTGGAGTTATCACAGAGAAAGGAGCTTCAGATAAGGAAATGCCTCCATGAGATCCAGCTGTAAGGCATTTTATCTATTATTATCGGGGGAGGGGGAAGCATTGTGGGTGGTGCCATCCCTGGGATGGTATTCTTGGTTTCTATAAGAAAGCAAGTTAAGCAAGCCAGTAAGTAATATCCCTCCATGTCCTCTACATCAGCTTCTGCTTCTTGACCTGCTTTGTTCCAGTCCTGACTTCCTTTGGTGATGAACAGCAAAGCAATGTGGAAGTGTAAGCCGTATAAACCTTTTCTTATCCAACTTGCTTCTTGGTCCTGATGTTTGTGGAGGAATAGAAACCCAAATTATGGCACATTGCAAAATCTGGGTATCTCAGAGTCCTATTGTCATCTCTGTTGCTGTGGTAAAATAACATGACCAAAGAATTATCCATGAGAAAAATATTTACTTGTCTTAGAATTTTAAATTACAATCTATAATTTCTGTGTGGTTGAAGTAGAAGAATATAAGCAACTAATCACATTATCTGCTTTCAAGAACAAAGATAGAATAAATGTATCTTTGCCTACTTAATTGTTTGCTTTCATCTAGTTTTCTCCTAGCTTTTCAGGAGCCTCTGACTGGGGAATGTCACTGCCCACAGTGAACTGGTCTTCATATACATTAGCTACGAGGAAAACACATAGGCATGCTCACAGGACAACTGGTTTAGGAATTCCTTATTAAAACCTCTTCCCAGGTGATTATAGCACATATAAAGTTGAAAGTTGAAACTCACCAATGCACTCATTATCTCATTTTATATCTAAAACTTTATCTAATTTTTTGTCCCTACCTCAAACTGCTTCTAAAACTATGTCTTCCTACTGTGATTTCAGAACTCTCTTTGTTTTATAAGTACTCTGGAAAAATCATCCCAGTTACTTCACAATCATTCCCTCCTGCTTCAAACTTCCAGCCACAGTGAACTTGCCCTGCTTAAGGAACTTCTTCACACTTTCTGTGACTTTATCACCACACTGTAGATCTGTGTGTTGAGATGATGCTACCTGATATCCAAGGTGATAATTTTTGGAGATCTGACTATCTTTCAATGTTATATTTCTGGTTCTCAAAACACTACATAATAAGTGGGTAATCTTCCTCACAGACTTATGAGTTGTTGAATTAAAGAGATACCACTTGATTATAGTTAAAAAGACAGATGATTATCAAAGGTATTCTAGTTGTTAAATTTGCTACTGTTTAGAAAATAAAAAATGTACCCAACTTCTTTCCCGCTAGAGCTTGCCTTTGGGGTGAGGTCCATCCAAACACAGCTCAAGGTGGTCAGCAGAAGGATTTCCAAGATGTAATGAAGTGTGAAAGAAAGACTGGTCCTTGAATTGTGCACTGCTTCTGGGTTTCTATGAAGTTCATAGACTAAGTAGATCTATCTGGTTGTTATGGTAAATCTCTAACCCAAATAAGCCCATGCAAGGAAAACACAACTCAATTAATATGAATATAAGCTGCAAGCCTAGATTGGGCTTATCTACCACTACACTACTATATTCTCCAGCTATGGGATTCCTTATAAGTTGAGGTTTATCTAGGCCATTTACTTCTGCTCCATTTTCCTTCCACCTTCTCCACTTCAGTTTTCCTCTCTTTCCTTCCTCTTCTCGTTCTCTCTCCTTTCTCTTTCTCTTCCCCTCTCTCCCCCTCTCTCTAAAACTTTTTAGCTCCACCTTCCCTTCCATTGCCCAATCACTGGTTCTAGCCTTTGTTTTACAAATCAAAATGGGGAGAAGGTTCACATGAAGACACCTGAGTACAGTATTGACTCCTCATCCCAGGCAGCCCCTCTTGGGGAAACGAAATTAACATCAAAATACAAACTACATCAGAGCAATCCACAACACCTGG
>JADRCH010000032.1:4163203-4205343 GCA_019843965.1 Rhynchomys soricoides | reverse complement strand
TGTTTCTCTCTCTCTCTCTCATACACTGATAGTTACACACACACACACACACACACACACTGGTTACATTCATTTAGTTAATATTTTTTCATTTTGTTCAATACTTTTATATATCTTTCATATATAATATATATATACATATATATTATGTATATATATGTGTGTATATATTGCATTTTAGTATTTTACTCTCTCTCTTATTTCTCCTTCCGATGAATTCTTTCTTTTTCCAAACAAGTATCCTCACTCCTGTCCCTTTTTGCTAGCCACTGAGTTTAAGTAGGCTGTATGCATGAGCATGGTTCAAACATCTACCTTGAACACGTATTTGCTATGATTTAAGAGGGAAATTCTCCTGATATATGCCATGTCTACTGATTTTTTCTTGGATATATTAGACTAGCGACTACCTTAGTAAAACAGCAAGAATGATGCTTATTAAGCTTTAGATACTGGTTAAGATTAGGAGAGATGGTGCAGGGAAAATACTTGCCCTTTGGTTGGATCTCCACAAATGATTATATTATATAATTACATTCTATAAGTCATCCATGGGGTTTTGAACTCAGATTCCCTGAGATTTAATTATATTGCTTACATTTGCTAGCAGTTGTATTTAGATCAATTCATCCAGCCAGTCCTTAATTTCTTTATCTGTAAAATGGAAATAGTAATATGCATGAAAGATTTTTTTTAAGAGATACTTAGTTTATACACCATGAAAAGATTAAAAGAGCCAGTCCCACGGTTGCTAAGAAATAAAGTTGAAAATCAGGCCATTTTATCAAAACAATTATTGAATTTCACTGTTTCTGGAAAACTGGGTAGATTGGGAGTAGAGAGATGACTCAATAAAGGACTTGCTTCACACACATAATGACCCAAGTTCAGATACCGTACTCTATATAACAAGCTGATATGACCACCTGCATGCCTGTAAACCTGACAAAGAATGGTGCAGAGACAGAGACATCTCTGGAGATTGCTGGCTGCTGGAAGATTTGAAAGATTCTAACTCAGAGAAGAATCCTGTCTCAGAAAAATAACACAGAGAACAGAACAGGACACCCAGATTCTTCTTGTGGACTTCATGTGTCCATGGATGCCCTTAACACACACACATACATATCACGCTCCCCACACACACACAATGTACACACCTATACACACAAACACATGCATACTAATAGAAAACTATTTACCAGTACACCACCGTACACCATCTTTTTTCTCTATTTTTCTTTAAGGTTTTAGTCTTCTAAAGTTAATCTGTCATTGTTTCAGCTTATCTATTAATAACAAATTGATAAACCTTCTAATGTACCCACAGAGTGCATATATACAATGAAATATGTGATTATTTCTGGTTAGGAGTTAACTTTGGAACAATGTTGCACTCACAGCTTTAAAGCTGTATTCAACATTTTTTACAAATTTCTCACATTTTAAAAACAGTTTTAAGCTAGTACCAGGTTATGCATTTGTTATCCTTGAAAATAGTGTATTAGATTATAATAGTGTCATGAGAAGCCTCCTGCATCTTTATCCTATTTTTTTGCTAATCAGCAAGCTTGACTTAGGGTTAATGTTTCTTAGGATGTTTAAGCAAGCTGTTCTGTTCCAATCATAGTGACAAAAGTCAGTCCCTGAATAGCCTGCTCAAAGTTAGGCAAGGTTTGTTATGCCTACAAATTGTTCAGACTCAGAGTAGAGCACCAATTTCACTATTCTTGTCTGTTTATTACTGTAAAGAAAGAGCCCTGTGGAGACAGAAATTGGACATTCATCTCTGAATTATAGCTCTGGGTACAGAGCAAGACCTGTGGTGAATGTATTGAATCACATGATTTCATTTGATCTTCTGTCTATCTATCTATCTATCTATCTATCTATCTATCTATCTATCTATCTATGTGTGTATGTATGTGTCTGTGTGTGCAGGGATGAGTAGGTGTATACAGGTTTATATTCCAATGGATACCAGAACAGTGAATCCCTTGGATACTAGGGTTGTGTGTGATTGTAAGCTGCCTGATGTGGATAATGGGAACAGAACTCAGGTATTCTGCAAGAAGAGAAAGTACTTTTAACTGCTGAGCCATCATTCCTGTCTCAGGTATATGTTGAATTAATACACAGGAATATTGATCTTTCTCAAATTTTAGGTTACTGGTATTGTACTTCTTACTTGAGTTTAGTTTTTTTTTTTTACTAATAGAGAAGTAGCTGGAAAACAACCAACAAGTAGTAGTTGACTGTATCTACATAAGTCACAAATGTGACTTTGGGCGGCCTGCACATACAAATTATAGGCTATTTTCGATCAAGGTTTCTGTGGTCCCTCCCATGGGAACTTAGTAAGGTTACATTCCTAAATTCAGGTCACACATCTTTTATGGAAAGACGAGTCTTTTTATGGAAATACGAGTCTTAGAAATATGAAGAAACAGATGGAAATATTTGTTTTGTCTCTAGTTTTACAACCCAAAATGAAGGATATTAATTTAAATCTCAATTATACTTAGTGAAAATGCTGGTTATTTCATATTGTCAACTTGCCACAACCTGGAATCAATCAGGAAGATAGTCGCTGAAAGATGGCTTAGCTCAGTTTAGCAATCAGTTTAAGTCTGTTGGGGATTGTCTTGAATGATAATTAACCCAGTCCAGTGTGAACAACACTAAGCTTCAGTGCCTAAGCAAGAACACTGAACTGTGCAAGTATGAGGCAAGCTAGCTCAGTGCTAGCAAGTAAGAAACTTGGTTGCTTTCCTCGCTCTGCTGTTGATCATGGATGTGATGCTTTCAGTTCCTGCCTTGACTTTCCTTTAATGATGGACTGAATCAGAAGCTAAATATAACCTTTCTTCCCATATATTGCTTTTTGGTCTGTGTCTTTGTCACAGAAATTTAAACAAAAATGGAACAGCTCTTTTGAGAGGAAGTGAGAGGGGAAAAATTCTAATGGTTTTCCATGATGGGTTACATAAAGAACCTGCTGTGTAAATTCATTTTTAAATGTTTTTGAGATATAGTTGATAGGAAGCAATACTCTTTGATTTAAAATGTATACAAGGAAAAATAAATATATCTATCTGTCCCTGTGCTTTTTTTTAAAGTCAGTCTCTTGTACATTGACAGCATTGATTTGATTTATGTCAACAGATTCTCATTTTTAGCAGCATTATACAAAAGAAATGCTATAGTACCTACCAATTTTACCTAAATTTTCATTCATATGTTTCAATTAAATTCTTAGTAGACAATATGAGTTTAAAAGAGTAACTTAAAGTCATTAAAAGATCCACAATTTTATAAGCTCAGTACAGTAATACTTTCATGAGAATACTAATCAAATATTATTAGGAAAGCTAAGGACCTGATCCTATGCAGCTAACAGTGCATTCTAAGGGAAGAGCTTTAACTGGGAAGGGAAAGTGATCAGTGGAAACAGAAAGGGGACAGGTGAGTGTAGTGCATGAGAATATAATATTATGTATGAAAGAACATGCCAATGAAATGTATTATATATAACTAATATATACTAATAAAAATTTAAATAGCATTCTGTTTAGGAGATATTTTCTATATGATAAATAGGGTATAAGTGTTTATAAGTGAAGGTATTTGGATTCCTCTCTGGCCTTGAGCTGCCTTATCTTGCTTCAGTTGAGAGAAGATGTGACTAGTCCTTCAGTAACTTGATTGCCAGGACAAGGGTAATAGCTAGGGTGGACCTTCCGCTTCTCAGAGAAGAAGAGGAGGGGGAAATGGGGAGAAGAGCTTCGTGAAGGGGCATTGATATTTAACGTAAAATAAATAAGTTAATTAATTATATGACTTCCCAAAAGTATGATAAGCAAGAATAACACCAATAGATGTGTCAAACTAGATGGGGGACAAGCTCTCATCATACATGAAGAATTAGAGGCAACTGCGGAAGCTGGGAGCAGGAAAGATGGACTTCCCCAGGGAAGAGAGTGCCATTGGTAAGCCCAGAAAAAAAACATAGAAGTAATAGCATACAGATTGAGAAGCTTATATTTGGGAATGTGTGTGTACACCTACACACACACACATACACACACACACACACACACACACATGCATATATGCAATAACAATAAGTTACAAAAGAACTACAAATTTGAAGGTGAGCAGGGAGAGGTATGCAGGAGGACTTGTAGGGGATGAAAGGAAGTGAGAAATGTAATTATATTGTAATCTCAAAAACAAAAATTACAAAAAAAAAACTTAAAATGAAGAAAACCAAAGCCCTTCTGAATATCTGATACTACAACATCTTTCCTATTGCAGTCATACTTGATTTTGTAAACATATATTTTCTGCTAAAAGCTTTGAGGAGATATGGCCAAATTGTGTTTTGTTTCATTTTCCTTTTCCAAGAGTGTTGAATATGTTAGTAGTTCCTGGAAATTCTGATTACTCACATATGCAAGTGACCTGAGAATAACAGCAAAGCTGAGAGCATCTTCAGCAGATCCTACATTGTGCAGGAGAGGGCTGACTCAGGACTGAGAGCAGAGCTCTGGAAGATTTCTCTTGGTACTGTGCTACTCTGTTCCCAGACACACATGCTTGTGAGTGCTCATAGTGTCACCAAGCCAATGAGAAAGCACATGTAGGAAGAGTTTATGTTATAGTTAATTATTTTCATTTTACTCATATTATAGTTAGGTAACTTTGTTAACAAAAATGTGCAAATGAGCCCCTCCCCCTATATATACACATGGGGATATATTGTGTGACTCTTTCTAGCATATAAAGAGATCCCCATCCTAACAAATCTCATGCCATTTCTCAGAATAAATCAACTTCAACATATTGAATGTTTAAAAGCACCTTTTTATTGTTTAAATGAGCACACAAAAATTATGTATCATTATTACAAACAAAGTGTATTTGGGCAGATACTCCTCCATCAATATTAACAAGATTTGCAAACTGTTAGATATTCTGACAGAAAGAAAAACAGAGAATTTTCAAATCAACAAAATTAGAGAAATAAAGGATGTTATTACAACAAGTTTTCTTGAAATTCAGAATATCATTGCAGGAACTTATCTTATTCTCCAAATGCTGAAAAATTAGAAGAAATGACTGGGCTTCTATACTCATGTGATCTACAAAATTATAGCTAGAAAATATAAATAAGTAGCTTAGGCAGAGCCATTACAAGGAATAACATCAAAGCTGTAATCACAAGTCTTCACACATAGAGAGAGAGAGAGAGAGAGAGAGAGAGAGAGAGAGAGAGAGAGAGACAAGGACCAGATAGATTTAGTGAATTTACTAAGCCTTTAAAATGTTTAAGTTTGTCTCTCTGTTTCTGTCTCTCTCTGTGTATCTCTCTGTCTCCCTCTCTGTCTCTATCTCTGTCTCTCCTATGTGTGTGCATGGGTGTGTGCATGCGTGTGTGCTTGTGTGTGTGTGTGTGTGTGTGTGTGTGTGTGTTTGTGTGCGTGATGTGAATGTCCTATGTTTCTACTGCTGGGAGCAACGTGAAGTGGGGAGGAACCCAGCATGAAAGCTCTGATAGCAAACTTTTCCTCTTTTTCTTTAGATAAGAGAAACTTATGGGAATTTGAGACATTAAGAAATGGAGACATTTAGAATTCTTGCTACTCTTCCAGAGACTTGGAGTTCAATTCCTAGCACTCATGCTCACAGCTGCCTATAACTCCAGCTCCAAGAGGTCCAATGACCTCTTCTGGCCTTTAACCAGCACCTGAACACATCTCTCTCTCTCTCTCTCTCTCTCTCTCTCTTTCTTTCTCTCTCTCTCTCATAGATTTTGTTTGTTTATTTTTTAATCCGTAAGAAAAATGCTAGCAAAGAATAGTGGTAAGTCAAGGCACATACTCAAGAAACTATAGCCATTTGCCAAGGCAGAGAGTCAGGACGACAAGAAGCCAGACTCTACAACTTATAAGATCCTGCTATAATGCATGGCTGGTGCACTTTAGGACTATCCTACTCTGCACACTGGAGAAAGATTCACTCTTCCTGAGGAGGTCTGAAATAGTCCAGCACTGTCAAAAGTGAGATTGGGTGAGTTTCAGTGCCTGAATGTGCCAGACCCTTTGGTCAATGATCTAGAACCTCATTCTCCAAACAGTGTCCCAGAGTGCCTAAGAATAGCCCTCTTCTATCTCTTAGGACAATATAAATTACCTGGGCTGGGTGTACACAATAATAGCCCTATCAACAAAAAGGTCAAACAGAAGACACACCACAGGACTCTTCCCTTTATCTCTGAACTATTGATTTGTGCTAGACTCTGGAAAAGGGGAAGCTACTCTCTTTAGATGCACACTCACTGTGCAGCCTGCAAATCTCCAACTGATAGTTCAAAAGTCCTGGTCACAGAGAGTGATGTTTCATCTCAATGAGCCACAAAATATGATGAGTAGACATGAGTGTGGGACACAGATTTGTGATAGGTAGGGGCAGTGACAGGGGTGACAGGGAGGTGGACAGGAGTGCATGCACATTTTTGAATATGAGAAACATGCTTTCTCTTAATAGTTACTCAATATTTCTGGTTGTAACCATCAAAATGAGTCAGGTGCAAGAGCTAAGAACATGTGTGGGCTCCTGAACAGTGTAAGTGATATAAAGTTTGACTTCAGCTTTCCTCTTAGTAACAGCCGTGTTATCTGTCTTTGGTTACCAAAACTTTCAAACAAGGTTCAGTCAGTGCCTTGTGTTCACCTACCTTGATAATCCTCTATTTAAACTCCCAAAATATAAAGAGAAGCTTCTTTGACAGGAGTGGGAACTGAACTTACCTGTAGGAACACTATCAACTTAAGGGGTTACTTAAGAGGTTTGAGAACGGGTAGCTGGAAGAGACTAGAGGGCAGAAATGGAAACAATATGGTGTGATTCTATTTCAATTAAAAACATATTAAAAATAAAATGAAATCAACTTCTTAAATGATTTTTAATGTCAGCCATAGCCACCACCTTATCACTGACTTGGGTTAAGAGAGTAAAATTTATTTCATTCTCAAAATCCAGACTATGTGATACCTCAAGCGATGTTGAAATATACTGTGATCTTGTTCATTGTGAAGTTTTCTGAAGAGCCACAAATACTTTCTTCCCCTTTTATAGAGTGCTGTGTCTCACTGTCCCTATAACACTGTAATCATGGGATTCTCTTTGGGGGAGACAAGGAAAACTTTTGGGGACTCTCGAGGTAAATGCTCTCAGGAGACTGTATTTAAAGATGGCAGTTGTGTAGCCACCAGCTCTCCCAGAGTTTCTAAATGCTTAACAGTAACATATGTCTACAGAACTGCTGATCCAAGCTAACTTTCCAGTTCTACTCGGTGGGCTTATTCTGCCATATTGCTCTGCCTCCTTTGGTGTTGCTGCCCATTTATTTTTGGTACACCTTCAAATTCACATTTTACTACACTCTTTCTAGATTTACTTTCAGAGGTAGACAGTGTTGGTCTTAATGTGTGACTATGTGACTGTGCAGCATGTGTGTGAGTGAGTGAGTGAGTTTGTGTGTGTGTGTGTGTGTGTGTGTGCATGTGTGTATGTAAATGTAGTAGTGTTTGTGCATTATGCATGTGCATGAATGTGTGCACAGAGTGGAAAGGTTAATGTTGGGTGTTTCTCTCAATCATTTTTAACCTCTTGTTTTTGATACAGAGTCTTTCCCTGAACCTGGAGCTCATCTATACTTGCAGACCAGCAAGATAAAGGAATCCTCCTGTCTCTACCTTTCCATGTCTCGTATTATAGGAACAGGGTACCATGCCTCTCTCTTTGAAATGTAGGTTCATGGGGATCAAACTCAAGTCTAATGGCTTCTAAAGCAAGCACTTTATTGACAGACATCTCCCCATCCCTTTAATGTGTGTCTTATTCTTTTTTGAAAAAACGAAACAAAACAAAAACAAAAACAAACAAAACAAAACAAACAAACAAAAAAACCCAGAGGGTTCTGATTTCCACAGGAATGCATTTTCCCAGATGATTTTTTATGCTACTCAGGACCTAGAATATGACTGTTCACTCCAGTCTCCCACTTTAGTAGGAAGGTGACTTTACAGAGAAATTTATTTGATCATTAAAATATAGAATATTTGAGATTTTATATAAATTTGACATATATCACAATCTTGTTCATTTTAGAGTTCTCCTTTGATAAACTTCAAGTAAGCTTAAAATATTCCTTCTACTTTAAGTTATCTCCAAATGGTAGTTAGTATTAATTACCAGCTTGAGAGGCTCTGGAGTCACAGAAGAGACAAGCCTCCAAGCATACATCCAAGGGATTGCTCAGGCTCCAGGCATGCCTGTGAGATTTCTCTTGACTTCAGTAGTTGAGCTAGTGTCTTGCTTTCATTTCTGTTGTTTTACTAAAATATCTGGACAAAAGGTAATTTAGAGGAGAACAGACCTATTTTAGATTACAATTGTATATTATAGTCCATCACTGAAAGGGAAGTTACAGTGGCAGGAGCTTAGACAGTCACCTTTAGTCATGAGCAGAGAGAAATCAATGTATGCATATAGCTTGCTTGCTCCTGCTCAGCTTTCTTTTTCCACTTTTAGGCAGGTCAAAAGCCCTGGCCTAGGGAATAGTACCCAAAAGCATAGACTGGGTCTTTCTATACTCAATTCCCCAAAGACTTGCCCATAGGCCAACCCAACCTAGCCAGTCTCTCACTGAAACTCTTGTCCCAGGTGAGTCTGGGATGGATCAAGTTGACAATTAAAACTAATCACCACACGAGGGAAGGTTCACCCACTGTGAGAAACACCATATCTTGACTGTGATCCTGAACAACATAAAATAGAGAAAACAAGTTGAATATCAGTAAGTTTTGGTGACTCTACTGATGACTACTGGTGAACTATGAGCACACACATCCTCTTTACCCTTTAAGTTGATTTTTGTCATATTTTATCAGAGCAATGGGAAAATTATTCTCAAATATGTTGTATCCCAATACATGAAATGTGAGTGGTACTTTGTGCCTTGCATGTCATTCTTAAGATAGAGAAATACTCTGGACTCTCTAGACAGGTCTCATTTGCTGAAGCTTTAAATTAAGAGAACTTACCAGTACTTTCTGGTTAATGTTAACTGAAAAGAACTAAAGCTACTGGCTTCCCTATTAGAAGAAGGGGACCCTGGGATTATTTGATGGGGCAGCCTTACAGAAGAGGAGGAGTATCTTAGTTTGCTGCCAAGGAGATAATGGGAATTAAAATTATACCTGTGAGGAACCAAATAATTCCCCAAACCCCTATAAGCAGGAAATGAAGTTTCCCATTGAGCCTTTAGAAAAGAACATAGGACTGTTGATGGCTTTGCTGCAGCCCACACTGACTCAGTGGGCTTTCTGCCATGCAGAACTATAAGGAGCACATTTACATTCTTTGAGCTGCTTAGTATGTGATGATTGAACTTAACTATAGCAGAAAAAATAGCCTTCAAGTCCCTTTATCACATGCTGGTGATCAGATTTGCATAATCACAAGACTTCTGCATTTTCAGTCCATTTTCTGTCAATTCTTCTGCCCAGGACCCTAAAACCATCCTAAGAGATTAAAGGTTTAAGAACCTTTTTCTTAAAGGTTCACCTGTATTTTTATTAAATATGTGTTTGAGGATGGGTGTCTGTATGTGCATATGTTACAAGTGCATAAATGCTCTCAGAGGCCAAACAGTTATATCAGCTCCTCTGAAGCTGGAATTATAGGCCATTATGAGCAACACCCTGGAAACCAAACTTGAATTCTCTGGAAGGGCAAACAAGTGATCTTATCCCCTGAACTGTGTCTCCTCATCCACAGGCTTCTCAGTGTCTTGAATTACATTGTAGCCTTTTTTGGATGACAGTTATTTTCCATTTATTTTGATTTCTTCAGTAGGTGTTTTAGGTTCGATATTTATGTTTCATCAGTCAATATTCATATGTTAAATAGGTGGCCTCCATTGGCATGGTATATGGAGCTGGGGTGTTTGGGACATAATTAATGTTACGGAAGTCATGAGTGCTGGGTCCTGCTTGATGCCATTGTAAAAAGAGATACAGCTCTTAGTTGCTTGCTTATTTTTTCTCAGCATCTGTTCCCTGAGTTCTAAGAGAACACAGGGAGATGCAGCAAACCAGGCAGCCATCTAAGGCACACAGAAAGCTCTTCGAAGAGCATCACCATACTTATTCCCAGTTCTCAGGTGACTTGACTCTAGAACAAGAGAAAAACATTCTCCTATTCTTTCTCTCATGCCAAATCAATTATTTTGTTTTTGTGGTTTGAGTAAACTAGGATAGTAGGGATTTGTCATTCAACTTTGCCTATACTACTGTTAATCAGAATGGAATTTTCTGTAGTTTCAGAGACACAAATGACTCATGCTCAAATTCAGAGAACTTGAATAATATTCAGATATGGTAATGGTCATCAGCTCCTTCTAACATATAAGAAATATTAATCAGCATGTATCTATAGATTTTATCTTCCTTTGATTTTATTTTTATTTATTCATATTCAGTTTAACACACACACTCACATACACACACACACATGAGTTACTTTCTTCCCAAAAACTTGAGTTTAAAATTGCTTGCATGAGCAACATGGAGGAGGATTATTAAACATCATAAAGAGATTATCATTGTTGAAGTCATTTATTTTTAAAGATAATATTTATTACATTTACTTGCATATTAAGTAATCTTTCTGCTCTCCATTCTTATGCAATTATCAAGCCTTTTGAAATCTTTTTACTTTGAGGAAAATACCCTTTAGAAATTTCTTTTGTGCAACTCTTTTTTGTTAAAATATCTTTCGTTTTCTTACAAATGTCTTTGTTTATATGTCATTTTTTCTTGGGTTATAATTTTAGATTGATTTGCTTCTTGCCCCCACCTCTCAGTATACTAACAAGGATATTCTTTTGGCATGCATAAGTTCATTTTTCTCTGCTGTTGACTACTTCAAGTACCTATTGCTTTGACTTTACCATGGTGAAGAACTTTAACATAGAATTGTGAACTTAATGACACTATTTTTTCCTTAAGTTGATTCTCATCAGCATATTTTGACAGTAGAATAAATAAAACCAAACAACATCCTCACTCTCAGGTTAAAGCAATACTGCATGTATTGACTCTCAGGGAATACTTAGACAAAAAGACAGGCAGAGGCTTGTTTGGAAAGATGAGTACGTTTTGTATAATGTGTGTATATCTGTCTTTGGTCTTCAGTGCACTTTCTACATGCTTACATGGGGACCATCCTTTTACCATTTGTATCTAAGCATTCATTTTCTATTTTCTTTTCGCTATTTTAGGGAAATCACCATACACTTTAATTGTTCTTTAATTTTTAATTATATTTATTTATAATAGTAGTGGGGGTATACTTGTAGAGATCAGAGCACTATTTGTGTGAGTCAGTCCCCTCCCATCTATCATATGGTCCTGGTAGCTTTCGGCTTTGGCACCAACCATCTTTGCACACTGAGCCATCTTTTCTGACCACATATTATGTTTTCATTATTATTTCAGCTTTTTATACAAGAACTTCTATAGCACATTCTGATATCAAATCATCATTGAACTCAAATTTCAAATCTTCCTGCCTCTACCTCTTAAATGCTGGGATTACAGTCATATACCACTCACCATTCCTAGTTTATTTTTTGTGATAATATCTCTTTTCTATTCCTTGTGTGCTTCTCTAAGACATCAGCTTATTTTATCTCAGACCATTTCTATTTATCATCCAGGTATTTTATATGATTTGTATCAGTTTTGCCACTTTCTTTTAGACTATTTATATAGTCTTTTCAATTTGTTTACACTGTCTTAAAAGCTGATTTTATTTCACTTGAAGAAAATATGTCTGAATATCATCCTGATAATTCCTGTTTTTAAATTGTAGTTTTTCTCACCTCTCTAACTTATAATGTTAAATTAAAATACAATTACATTGCTTCTTCCTTTCTTTTTCCTTCCTCCAAACTCTCTTATATCCTCTTCCCTACTTCTTCTCAAATTGGTGGATACATACACACACACACACACACACACACACACACACACACACACACCTAAATGTATACATACAACCTTCTATGTTTGTCTATTGCTGTTTTTCTGTCTATAAATGCTTTGTATTGAATAACCAATTATGGGCTTGTCCCTGGGAAAGACCAATTCTCCCTTTCCCATTAGTTGTTAGTAGCCTAAAGTTCTTCATCTAGGGGTTGAGCCACATGAGATTTCTTCCATCAACACTGGCATGTCTTCCATTTTATATTGAAAGATATTTGATATAGCTTTAAATCCAATTAAAGTTACCATCAAGGTGTACATGACGTCATGAAATGTTCATGAATTTCCTACAGTAGTATCATCTTATATTGGTATATAATATCAGAGCAAATTCAAGAAACAGGTATTTGTATACTGCTAAGGAGACTACTAACATTGTTATAATTTTGTTATTTTTAAAGGAATCCTTGTCTGTTCATGTACACATGCATGTGATGTCATGAAACGACATATCCTAATGCTTTCTTGATCAAGACATCAGAGAACTGATTAGCAGGAAAAACCTTCCTTCCTAACCAATACATCCACTGTTTCTACCCTTTGTTCCCTGTCTCTATATTTTTAAATTGTTTTTCTCTTTTCAAAAATATTATATAATTGGAACTACAATGTATTCATCTTTTGTGATTGTTTTTTGAATGTAAACAATGCTTGTTAAATCCATTTATGTGTTTGTTTAAATTAATTTACTGTTTTTCTCTGGTTTATTAACCATTTGTACTTTATATTTTGAGAACCTTCTGCTCAATTCACTAAACTGTTTCTTGCTTATGTTGTTTGACTTGTTATCTAGTTTTTTAGTTCTATATTCATTCTAGATATTAACACCCTTGTAAGATGTATAACTACCAATCACAGGTGTCCATCATTAGAAGATGGAAAAAGAAAATATAGCACATATACATACTAGTAATTTTTTTCTGACATGAGAATGAAATTATATTTTACTCATAAAAATGGTATACCAGGTATTGTCACATTGATTGAGTTGTGTTAGTCTCAAAAAGATAAATAAGTTTTCTCTAACTTGTGGATGCCCGAGGAAAGGTAGATGCTGGGGAATGGGGGGTGGGGGGGGATGAATTGGAGAAGCATCCTTTCAGAGGCACAAGGGAAGGAGATGAAGTGAAGAACTCTGGGAAAGGGGACTGAGAAGGGAGGCAACACTAGAATATAAATAAATAAAATAATATAATGAGAAAAAATACAGAAAGTCACATAAATACAAATAATATGAAAGTAGAACTATCCAGAAAACAGTAAGTACAGATGGAAGGAAGGGATCAAGAGAAGAAAGACAGCAAGGTGTGGGTGACTGTGCTGGAAGCAGCTTATCATTTTGTATGAAAATGACCTATGTGACCCAGTATCATATAGATTTTATAACACATCTTTGTTTTTATTGCCAAATATCATTCCATCATGTAGATGTAATAGAACTTGGTCAATCATTTATGCTCTGTAGAATATTTGAGTTGCAGCCAGTGAATTTGCCATCTGTGCCTGCATACAGGATTTTGTGAATTTTATCTTGGATAGATTTCCAATATTGTGATAGCTTGGTCAAATAGTAATTGTGCTTTCAATTTCAGTAGAAGATAATGAAATTTTTTTTTCCGTGGCTACACTGTTTTATTTTGCTTTTGTTTTTGTTTGAAACAAGAACTCAGTATGTTAATCAGGCTTATCTTCAAGTCACTGCTCTTCTGCTTCCTCTTCCCCAGACTGGTACTCCATGTGTGCAACTCCATGCCTAGCTCAATTTTCTCATTTTAAATAAAAAATAATTCTTTCCATAAGAAATCTTCAAAATAATTGTGAATAAAAAAAATATCAATTTGACAACCCATCTGTTTCATCAAATTATTCCAGCTACTAACTGGGAAGGCATTCCATATTGAAACCAGCTCTGAGAGTATGTGAGTGGAGTCTATCGATCTGTTGAGAATTCTGATCCCAAAACCTGGAAGAGTGCTGTCTACCATGGACTTCACCACATGTACTCTTCTATGTGAAAATCAAGCTGTCCCATGTTGAAAATATCTATCTGTCTCTTTGACTGTCTGTCTGTCTCTCTGACTATCTGTCTCCCTGTCTATTTATCATCTATCTGTCAACCTATCTATCTACAAGCCAAAGCAGCACTGATCAAATTAAACCCAAAACTCACCCTGCTCAGACAGGGTCACACTATGTGCCCATGCTAGTCTTGAACTCATGATTGTTTTCCCTCCTCAGTCAGTGCCAGAGAAGCAGTCTGCATCCCCAGACTGACTTGGAATTAAGATCATTCAAAATTCCCATGAGAATTATGTACAAACCCAACTAATTTTTCAGTGTCCTTATAAGCATTTTGTATACCTATTTCTCTTCTATTTTGATTGAGGGCTAAGAACCTTCAGGATTTTTATTTCAATGACAATGGTTCTAAAAGGCCCATGAGATTTCAACAAGTTTGTTTAATTCATCATAACAAATTTCTGTTTTATATTTGTTTTTGTGACTGATTTTGTGAGATCACATTTAGGTTGAATTTAATCTTCATGTTCCTTGGGAACCGAAACTTGTAGAAATTTCTTCCAGTCTATTTTTTTAAAAGAATTTTTGAAAATTTTATTTCAAAGCAGACTTTCTCCATTCTCTCTGAGACCTACACCCATTCCCTCAATCTAGTCCCCAACGTTGCAACAGATCACCAGCTACAGCCTCCTTCCAGCACTGCTCACATCTGTGGATTCCACAAACCATCCCCTCCCAACCTCCTCTTAGCCAGAAACTGGAAACAACCTAGTTGTCCCTCAACAGAAGAAGGAAAAAAATGTAGTACAATTATACAATGGAGTATTACTCAGCTGTTGAAAAATGATATCATAAAATTTGTAAGCAAATGGATAGAATTAGAAAAAAATTATCCTAAGGTAAATGAGACCCAGAAAGGCAATTATGGTATGTAATCTTTTATAAGTGGATATTGGCAGTAAAGTAATTGATAACCAAGACCATAGTTTGCAGGCTATTGAAAGAGTAAAAAGGACACCAACTCAGCCACAAAACCTTGACCTGCAATCTGTCCTGCCTACAAATTATGATAGGGTAATGGTACAGAATGTGTGAGAGTAGCCAACCAATATTTTATTTGAAATAAGAACTACTTCATAAGAAGAAACTAATACCTCCCATTGCTTGGGAAACCAAACAACATAGACTAGATAGCCCAGAGACCTAAGGTAAAACCAACCACTACTGGTCAAAAAGAAATCATCACTAAAACAATTCATAATGATATTCTGCTATACTCATAGATCAATGCCTTAGCCAGTCATCATCAGAGAGATTTCCTCAGGCAGCAGATAGGAGGAGATGCAGAGACTCACAGCTTGATATTATGTGGAAAGAGAGTCTAAATGGTACATCTCCATTAACCCCCCACCCCCGCCAAGCTCAGAGAATCCCATGAAAGATGAGGAGAAAAGATTATAAGAGCCAGAACGAATCATAGACACTAGCAGAAAAAGGCCCTCTGAGTCAACTAAGCTAGGCACATATGAGCTCAGAGACAGAAGTGGCAAACATAGAGCCTACAGGGGTCAGCACCAGGTCCTCTACATATATATTATAGTTATTAGCCTAGTAGGGATTCCTGACTAAGAAAGCAAGTGGGTCTCTGACTCTTTTGCCTGCTCATGGATCTCTTTTCCTCCTGTTGGATTGCCATATCCAACTTCAATATGAAAGTTTTGCTTCATCTCAAATTTTGTCTTTTTGGGTATTATCTCTTAGACGCTTGTTCTTCTCTAATGAGAGAAAAAAAGAGAGTGGATCTAGAGTGAAGAAGAATTGCGGAGGTGTTGGGCCTGTCCTCCACCTCCTTCACTGGCAGTGATTGGCAGGCGGTCTGCACCTGGCTCCCAGGAGACCAATGCCCCTAGTAGAAGGGAGCTCCACCGCCGCATCCCATGCCCTGGGAGACCCCCTCCACCCCTCAGTCTTGGTCATCCCCTGCAGCCCCTGCTCCTTGGGGACAGAGAGTGCTGCATGCAGCCTGGGGCAACCACAGTCATAGGGGCAGGGTGCAGGTGTCCTGGGTTCACAGCAGTAAAGCAGCAGCAAGAGGGGCTTTGGTGACAATGGCCTGATTCCTCACTGACTTGTCTGTCTGCCCTGCTGCACTGGGTGCTGTGTTGCCAAGCCAAGCTGGGGCTGTGGCAGCTCTGTTTTGGGGCTTGTTTCTGGGTGGCAGCCTGAACCAGATCCCAACAGCGCTGTGCTGGGAGTGTTCTTCCCCTCCCACTGTCCCAAGGGTGAGAGGATGAGGTCCTGGGCAGTGGTAGTGTTGAGCCCCATTTTGACCCTGATTTGGGCCTTGAGGACAAACCCAAGCCTGGCTCAAGTTCTGAGACCTGTCTCAGTCACTTCCATATAAGGGTGACTCAGCAAGACCTGTTTGGCCCTCCCTCTGCCCTGCTGTTGCTGATGTGGAGCTTTACTATTGGCTCTGTCAGTTACCCCTTTCCCTTCCCCACCTCCATTGTCATCTGTTCCCATACCTAAGTGGCCGCTCCTTTTGTCTTCTCTGTATACGTGAGGGCTGATAAAATAGAGTTCCTGCTTTGACAAGACTCCAGCCTGCTATGTTTCTTTTAGGCCGTCGACACTAGTCATCCTACTCAGCCTGGGACAGACCTGGCTGGACCGGGTTCTCTCCCCTCACCTAGACCTGCTGGCAAGGAGCCAACAGGCAGGGGAAACTAAAATCACAGTATATTGTGTGAGAAAAGAATCTATTTTCATTAAAAAAAGAGAAATGAAATATTTCAGATATTCATGTCCTGTTTCTGTATACGTATACATGTAAGGATATGTATAGTTGTATGTGTAGGTGGATATAGGTGGAGGTTTAGGTATAGGTGTATGATAGTACAGTGCCTGTGGAGGCCAGCAGAGGGCTTCTGACCCCCTGGAGATGGAGTTAAGGCAAGGAGAGCTACCTGATGTAAGTACTGCGATCTGAACTCAAGTTCTCTGCAATAACAGTAAACACTTTTAACCACTGGGCTATCTCTCCAGCCCTCAGTATTTTAGATTCACTCATGCAGAAACCTGAAGGGAAGTCATTATCCAGCTGCTACAATGTTAGTGTTTGTTGAAGGCCTGAGACAAAGGCAAAAGTTAAGGCTGCTTTTCTAAACGGTGAAGTGAGACTGACAGCTTGATTTCTCAGTTTCTGCACTGATGGCAGTAAGTGCCCCAATGTAAGCCTTAATGTGCAGGTTTTAAAATAGTACTATTATGTTTAGATTTAGTGAGATATCATTGAATGTTAAGTCCATCAGACAATTTCACTTAGATGATAATGTTAGAGATTCTGGGAACAATAGTGAAATATATATTTATTATATGCTTTAAGATTTGGTATATGTTTAATCACAGTAAGTGTGTGTCTGTGTATGGAGAGGTGCACATGGTTGTATTTCCTGTGGAGGCTAGAAGAAGGTGTCACATTCCTTGGAATTGGACTTACAGGCAATAGTGAGCCACACAACCAGGGTTCTAGACACTAAACTACAGTGTTTTCAAATAGCAGCAAGTGCCTTTAATTGTTGAACTATCTTTGTAATCTGTCTTATGTTCATTATGTTACCCTTTTGTTCTCCTTTAAAGGTCAGATGTATTGAAATTCATTTTCTTTTTGAGAATTGTCCATTGTATAAAGTCATTAATATGGCATTGCATTATGTAAGGACATTTTCATCCAAGAATTCATTGCACATGGGGCACAGCCCCTACTCCTCCTCCTTTATCACCCCTCCCTTTTTTCTACTCTGTTTCTCATGACTGTTTCACTTTTGAAGAAGGTAGCTATGGGATTTATTCTCCTAAACATTTTGAAGTGTCCATGTTTGAAAGAATATTCCTAATCTATTTCAAGAGAAACACAGAAAAATATAACTTTCAAATATATTTATTTATTTATTGGTTGTTTCACGGAACTGCACAAAGTGACTTACAACTTATGGTGTTCCTTCGTCAGTCTCCTGAGTAGCCATAGTTACAACTGTGTATTCATATCTTCAACAATTCTGAGACTTTCATTTTCTACAGGAGAAATGTTCTTCTTAGCATCTATGTTCCAAAGTATGGCTGATCTGGTCCTTGTCTCACAATTTTGGTCCTTGAAAGCTTTTCTATATGTTTGAGTGTTTTGGCTGATATTTGTCTATGTACCATGGTCATTGTACCATGTGCAAGCCAGAAGAGGACACTGATTCTCATGAAACTTGAATTACAGATGGTTTTGACCCACCAAACTCAGAACGAAACTCTGCTCATCTGGAAGAACAGCAAATAGTCCTATCCACTGAAAAATCCCTCCATCTCCCCAAATTCTAGTTCTTAATTCCTATCATCCTCAATGAATGAATGAACAATACAGCAAATATGTTAATGAAACTTAGTAAAAATTACTACTCAACTTATAAGCTTGCTGAGTGTATCAGGGAAGTATCTGGAAGACCTGGACTGAGAAAGTTTCACTTCAAAAAATTGAATGAATCCACAGTGTTTTTAGCATCCAGTTTTATGTACTTTTCCTAACACATAGATACACAATTTACCACCATGACAACATGATTACCACAGATCAAAAGTGTAAAGCACAATCTTTAGAAGTTGATGATGGTCAGAGGTTGGCTTATTTCTGAAATAATAACAATCAGACAAAAGACAATAAAAATGTGAAGTGCCACAAGTCAGTAACCACCTGAGTAGACTGAGTTGGTGGCTCCTGATTGAAATGACTGACCCAATATACAGAAATCAGAAAAACCATGTTCACTGCATGACTGAAGTCTGACCACTCCCATATGTATCTCAGTCTCATTTTAAAAAATCCAATCTTCTTGAGGTCACACATAGCATTTTTAAAAATTCTTCCTATTGTCCTGAGAATAAAATCTCTTCTTTCCTTAAATTATATTCATAAATCTCAAATTTAACAAAAAAGAAACACATTGTCAGGGGCAGAAATTTCCAAGATACATTGAAGAAATGGATGAAATTGTCACAAAGTATAAAAAGGATTATATGATTATAAAATTAAAATTTTCCCTATTCTAGCATATTGGTGGTTTACTAAAAGTTATTTTCTTTTGTAGCTCAGAAAAATGTAATTTGCACGAGATGATACTTGTTAAGTCAAACTAACTGAAGTAACTTTCTGTAGATACGTGCTGAAATACATGGAAGTGTGTAGTTGTATGTATGGGGGAGGGTCTCTCTCTCTCTCTCTCTCTCTCTCTCTTTATCTCTCTCCCCGTGTGTATGTGTGTGTGTGTGTGTGTGTGTGTGTGTGTGTGTGTGTTTGTGTGTGTGTAGAGGCCAAAGATTGACATTAAGCATTTCGCTCAATTTCTCTCTTACTGAGCATATACCCCATTGCTTTGGCCATAATGGATTACTAGTAAATCACAGTCCTGTCTGTGGACACCACCCAATACTGGTATTACTAATGCATGCCATCTTGAATGGGTTTACAAATTTTATTGACAGTTTCATATAATGAAATAAAGGATTTTAGTCATTTCACCCCAATTCTCCTATTTTGCACCCCTGTAACTCCCACTGGAGCCCTTCTTCTGAGAAAGTCTCTACTCTCCTGCCTTCATTTTATATGCAGTTTTCTGAGTTTCATTAGACTTTCTATAGTATGGGTTGAGAAATTATTTGGGCACAGGAAACTTTTCAGTGGATGATGAAGGAAATGTTTTGGTTTTTTTTTATCTTTATGTGGGTTTTGGGCTGTCAAACTTATCTCTAAACACATACACACACAACTGCACAAAACCACACACACACACACACACACACACACACTCACTCATTGACTTCACCTAGGAGCTGCAGGCATGTGTAAGTCATGGTCAACACAAAGGAAATTTGTTGCCATAGTAAAGTCTGAAAAGATTCTCACCCCTCTGCAAGTATATGTTTTATGGTCTCAGTTTAACTCACATGCATGTTTGTGGGATATGCAAACATGCATGCAGGAGTCCATGGGTAGCAGAAGAGAACATTGGGTTTCCAGGATCTGCAGTCAATGTGAAGGTTGCTAACCAAACTGGATTGTTCTTCAAGAGGTATAGCTCTTAACCACTGAGCCATCTTCCCAGTCCCCACATTTTGTAATTTTTAATGGAGTCAATGAATCTTAATGCTAGTAAAACTCAGATCAACACTGTTTTCTGTCCTTTTTTTCTCCTTTCAGAATAACTATGCTTAAAAGAAGTCTGAAAGTAAAAGAAACATGATTTTTAAAATAACAATTTAAAAGTACAGCGATTGCCAGAAAATGAAAAACAGAGATAGATCTGTCAGAGTACCTTAGCATAAATAATACAAAAATATGCAGCTTTTCTGACTAAATGAATGATTTTTCTGTTTTTGATGTCACTTCAATACCATTTAGGCATACTGTCAAAGGTAGCAAAAAAAAAACTATTTAAGAAATATTTACCACATGTAGTTGCATAAAGGAATAAGTCTTTGATCCTGGGAACCTAGTTTTCAATATTTGATATGGTCTTTGAGATATCTCAAATTAATTGAAAATTTCTTTGCAAAGAGCCAGATCTATGAAGACAACATAAAGAATTCTTAGGAGTCAAATTGTAGCCAGGAAATCATCAGCAAAGCAGACAAAATGGGATGCTTGAAAGACTAACCTCTTGCAGGAGGAACAGGAAGGGAAGCAAGGATAGACACCACAGGGGGCAAACATTAACAAGACTATTGCTGACTTCCTGTTCCCACTGCTACCAGGGCTTGTGATGTTACATATGGTTTAAGTAAGCATAATCTTTGGCTTTGACGACTTATTTTTTTTCCAGTGCTGACTTCAAACCCGAGGTTTCACCAATGCTGGAGAAGTGCTCTACCATGTTGTAAGGAATCTTCATTGGTGCACGCCTTTAATCCTAGCACTTGGGAGGCAGAGGCAGGCAGATTTCTGATTTCCAGGCCAGCTTTGTCTACAGAGTGAGTTCCAGGACAGCCAGGGCTACACAGAGAAACCCTGTCTCAAAAAAAAAAAAAAAAAAAAAAAAAAAAAAGGAAAGACTATCAAGTTTTCCTGGCTGTAATGTGTGTGTGTGTGTGTGTGTGTGTGTGTGTGTGTGTGTTTGTGTGTTAGGGGTGTGTGTGGGGGTGGTGTATGTGGGGGGTGTGTATGTATGATCATTGGCTTAAAACATCTTTGTAAGACATAAAAACCTATTGTTCATTTCTATAGACATAATATAAATGGGGAGGCAAAATGAAATTACGATGATATATAATAGTGTACCCAGTGCTGGAGAGATGCTTTGACTTGAGAGTACATAGTGGCCTTGCAGATGACTTGAGTTCAGTTCCCAGTACTCATATGGAGCAACTCATAAACCAACTGTAACTTTTGCTCCAGTGGACCCAATGCTGTCCTCTGGCCTCTGCACACATTGCCACACACATGACACATCAGTCATATATACATAAATAAAAAGAAATAATTTTTAAAATTAAAAATCAAATACAATGCAACCAATGAATTGAAGATACAAAGTAAATACCATGAATTTGTCTGAGAGTTAATTGGTCTCACTGTTGCTTAAAGACCGTAAAAATAAGAAGGGAAATGAAGAATGAAATGTAACCATAAACCACATCCATGGCTACATCCTAGCTCTCAGGATAATGGCCAAGTCTCTCAGCATAACACAAGGCCTTTCAATATCTGTCCCTCCTCATCAGCTCAGGAACCTTTCTTCCTGGTCTTCTGTTTTTCAGCATTCCAGCCAGCCAGACTGGCCTTCATTATTTCCAAATACAGCAGCCCTCTTATTCCCAGGTGCTTCCAAACAACTGCTTTTGTTTCAAGCTTGGAAGTTTCAACTTATTTCCTAAGACCCCCAGGACCCAGGCTCTCCAGCACTGGTAGTAGAAAACTGTTACCCAGCTAGGTCTCCCCATGGCACAGGTATCTCACATTTAGAATCCAAGAGTACTATGCTGGCTATTTTACGCGGCTGTTTCTCCTTTATATTTTGGAGAAAGCATTGTCTCTCATCGTGGCATCCTTGAAACACATCAAACCACCGGACACATCACAGATGCTCAGGTTAAGAAGTACCTTTTACAGAGCCTTACTGTCCTGTTGTCTAGGGCAGACATAATCTTCTCTGTCTAACATCATTAAATTCAGACAATGGTTAAGTCTCAACTCAGAATACCATGTTATAGATCTATTTGAATCCTGTCTCATAGCATCTAATTGTTCGATTCATCTGTCTAGCTATTGGCAGCCCGCAGGGTGTTGGGAGGGAAACTCACAGCTATTTTAAGAGGCCCTTATTGAATCAACCTTGAAAGTTTTGTTTATGGTTTTCTGTATTCTGCTTCCTTTTCTGTTCCTTGGGACCCACTCAACAACATTTAAGGCCATCTTCCAATTTATTTCTCCAATGTATATTTCCAGCTGAGTTTTGTTTTATTACCGAAAAGTTCCTTCTGGAGAATTCTCAGACCAGCACTGAGAAGACTTCATATCAAATTATCCCAGTTTCTCAGCTGAGCTGTTTATGCCATTATTCCATGTAATGTGGTGGGAGAGAGAAAAAAGACAGACTCTTTTCAAGGTTAGCTAATACTGCATAGCAATTAGAATAGGCAGAATTCAGGTACAAAACCTGAACAGACAGCCAAGCCAGACCTTTGATCTAATGTTTAAGGTTTCCTCCACAGCTGTTATTTAAGGAATGAAAGATCTCTTTTGTGAAGAGATATTTATCTTTGTTTCAAGAATGTGCAAAGCCTTGTAATTAAAGCCTGGAAGGTGGTTGATACAAGGAAACAAAAACAGAGATTAGCAGGAAGCACAGCATCTACATCATGAATGTTTTCTCCTGGAGTTTGAAAGGCCAGAATCAGCCCTCAGATGAGTCCTAACAAAGCTGTAGCCAGTACAGTGCTGTTCTAGAGACTCCCTGTCTTCCTCAGCACACTCTGCAGTCTGTAATTCCTCTATGGGCTGTGTTCCAGATTCGTGTGCAAATGTATTCTATTAGAAAACAAAAACAAATGTGTTTCTTTGTTGGAATACTTGTTAGAACCTGTACTTTAAATTTGGAATTCCTGGGAATGAACAATCACATGTCCAAGATATTAGGAGCTTGGGGAAAAGCCATCAGATAGACTTTAAGGCTTGGAGTGTGACTCAATTGGTTGTGTCCTTGCCAAGCAAGTTCTGAGTTATAGTCCAACACTGCATAAACTGAGCATCTTTGATTTGAGCACAAGCAACAAGATGGAGGAAGATCAGAAGTTCAAGGTCATAGTAAGCAATTTTTTGCACTTTGCATATTAGGCAATAATTGCAAATTATTGGCTGATAAGGAGCCAATAAGCTCAAGTGCTCTTAGACAGTTACCCTTATTTTTACTGTAGGTCATTTTTCCTTTTGCCTCCTGGGTACCATGGGGATGAGAATTGAAAGACAGGAAGACAGAAACTAGCTTAAGAAATCACAATTTTATGAATAGTCTATTATGGTTTGTAAGTAAAAATATTCCTCATGGACTAGTGGATTTAAACATTCAGTCCTTCACTGTTCATACTGCTTTGGGAGACCATAGGTTCCTTAAGGAGGAAAGGGCAGAGGCAATGAATCGTTGGCAGATTAGCCAGAGTTTTCATAATCTACAAAGACATAAACCAGCACTACTGTGTACCACTGTGCCTTTCCTGTCATGATGAACTGGATCCCCTCAAACCTTGAGCCAAAATAAATCCTCCCTGCTTCAGCTGCTTCTTGTCAGCTACTGAGTCATAGTGATGAGAAAGAAACTAACATATATGCAGCAAGCAAGCCCATCTATGTGTTCCCACAAACAGAAAGATTCTCTGATCAGTATTACCTAGAAAGGTAAGTCAATCTCCCCAGAGGAGAGCAAAACACCAGTACTTTACTATATTAGGATGTCTTCTTGTACAACATCTTAAAATTGACTAATGTGCTTTTTCTCAGATCAGACTGAATAAGAATACAAGGAACCTAGGGAGGATTGTGCTCTGAAAGAGAAAGTATATATCAGTTTTCCAAATCTTTTTACATTACTAAGATATATTATTTTTCTTTGTATCTGACATTTTGCCAAATTAGAGCTCCTTGGAAATCCTTCAGAAATATACCAATGTCATGGCAAAGTAACAAGGTGAAGGGTCAGATAATTTGGGTAAAATCAACTGATTAAATTGTGAAGTATAAGCAATCACTCAGTCACTTGGACCCCTGATGCTTTCTTTTGCAATGGGGAAAAAAACAACCTGAACTTGACTGAAGTAAGAATCAGAAATGCTCAGTGGTAGACTAATGAAAAGTCCACGTTGTCAAAGATACACTAGTTTTGTGATATATTCTTGGCTCCCAAATAAAATTATGTTGGTTGTTTGTTTGTGCCCTAGTTTTATATCTGTTGCTGCGAGAGAGTATCCTGACAAAATCAAGTTAGAAAGGACAGGGTTTATTTGGGCTCACAGTTGACAGTAACAACCCATTCAGCTGGAAGCTAGTGTAGCACTTAGTCAAATTAAATGTATAGCCAAGAGAGAAATAAAGTGAATACATTCATACTGTACTCATCACACTTTTTCCTTTTATGTATGGTTCAAGCCAAATTCAGAGAATCTCATTTCTCTGGTTTTAGGCCCAATTTAAATAATCAACATTGTCTTTCATAGATATGCCTGCAGGCCAACCTGATCTAGTCAATCCTTTTTGAGACTCTTTCTACATGATTCTAGACTGTGTCAAGACACAATTATAAATGACGATCACTGTTTCTAAGTATCTTAATTTCCTCAGAGTCATTTTGAACAAGTTCATTTTCAGGGTTTCCCAAACATTTTTCCTAGATGAACTTATGAAATAATCATCAAAAGAGTCAATTCTTAAAATGTTTCCAACTGAGGTGCTCATTTCCTCTCTTTGATACACATTTCATTGATTAAGATGAAGTGAAATTTCTTCATTCTAGAAAGAAATTAAAAATGCAACATTGGCAAAGCGTGTATCATTTTCTGAAGTTAAATGATTTTATTCATTTGGGTGTGGGGCAGCAAATGAAGTTAGAATAGAAAAAAAGAGATGAGAGAGAAGAACTTGAGAAAGTGGGAAAGGGCTCAGGAAAAAGGCTGCAGAAAGGGGGAAAAGGAGAAGAAAGAAAGGAAGGAGAAAACAAGAGAAGAAAGGTTAGAGTAAGAATAAGAAAAGGAGAGAGGGGAAATGAAGGAAATGGGGAGGGAGGGAAGAGGAGAGGACCAGCAAGCTTTCTTAGGGCTTAGGAAAGTGGAATCCTTACAGCCAAAGAATCAGTAAAGACCTGACTTTCCTGACAGCTACCCTCACTGTGTTAGCTTGTTTCCTAATGCTGAGATAAACATACTGATCAAACCCAACTAGGCAAGGAAAGGGGTTATTCACCTATATACCCCATCACAATCTGTCACCCAAGGAAGCCAGACAGGAACTCAAGTAGGGCAGGAACAATGAAGCAGGAACTGAAGCAGAAGCTATGGAGGAGTGTTGCTTATTGGCTTGTTCTCCATAGCTTGCTCAGCCTGATATTTTTAAATAAGATTTATTTATTTTATGTATATGAGTACAATATGACTGTCTTCAGACACACCAGAAGAAGGCATCAGATCCCATTACTGATGGTGTTGGGCCACCATGTGGTTGCTGGAACATGAACTCAGGACCTCTGGGAATAGTAATCCGAAACACTGAGCCACCTGTCCAGCCCCTCAGCCTGATATATTTTATACCACCCAGATCCACCTGTCCAGGGATGGCACTGTAACAGGAGCCTGCATCCTCACACATCAATTATGAATCAAGAAAATGAGCCTGAGACTTGCTTTCAGGCCAATCTGATAAAGACATTTTCTTTATTGACTAAATTGACTTCCTCAAGTGTAGTAGATGACTCTAGCTCATGTCATGTTGACAAGAATGTTACAGCATATTCTCCTATCTCAAACCTACCACAAATTCTGTTGTATGCAATAAACAAACACAAGGATTTCTCTCACTTTGGTGGCTTTCCACATGTCTACATTGATCAAACACTGGATGTGATACTGTCAAGTAGTGCTCCTAATATCCCAGTTACCTCTGCACACACTCAAGACTATTTGGAGAAGCTAGTGCTTACCCTACCTGAAACACTGTTTTAAACCGATGAAAGAATACTAGATGCATTTCCTTGTGAGGGGTATCAGGTAGAACAAAAAGAGTATATTCCTGCATATGAAGACTAATTACAATGACTTCCAAAAATTCCTGATTTATAGAAGTAGCATGGTAAGTCAGATTAGGAATGAGGACACATCCAGATGGCCAGAAGATGGCAAATGTGAAAGTTCAACCATCAATCACCTTTCAGTTGTTAATTCCCCTTGATCTAATTCTCAGCACTCTTTCTCTCTTTTCAAACTCTCCCATCTGATTCAGTTTCTAGAAATCTCTGAATGGCTTCCTACTTCATCCGGGTTCACACTCACCTGGCAGTTCTTTTCAGTTCTTGTCTGGGGCTGTAGACCTTGAGGCTTGCATTTTAAGCTCTTTTCAATTCATTCCCTGAGCCCCTGACCCACTGCTGCCTAAATACTTGTAAACCTTTTGCAATCTACCTCTTTGGAGAAAAGTATTGGACTTGTCCCCTCCAGCTGTTGGTTGTGAAGTACATCTGGCAGAACTCTATTCAATCTTGGACACAAGTAATTTGATATCAAGTCTTGATACAAGCCAAAGTCTCAGGAAGAGGTAGTCAGATGGGAAGATAAAACTATCTAGATTTTTTGAGGAAGATTTACAACCTTTTATCAAAGAGTATTTAGTGCTCAAACAAAAACATACTGAATTCTCATGTCAGAAAGATAAGAAAGCTTTATGGTCTGGTTACTGCTGTGGCTACCCTGCTTAGATGATTGATTACATCCGATAACACCACTGGAGACATCTAACCACACTCTTGGTCCACTGTTTAAAGAGATTAGAAATTAATGAACCACAGGAAAGTAGATCACATCTACATATTTTTATGCATACTATGCAAGTTATCAATGCCTGGAATTTTTTCTTTCTGTTACATATGATAATATATGTCATTGCTAGAATTAGGTTGATTATATAGAATCCTTGGAAGTTACTGGACTTTATAACTTCAAAATTACCTCAGTTTGTCTTCATACTCCATATATTTGGGAAGATGCTTTGGAAGAACATTGATGTATTTCTTGTATTGCCAGTAGATGCTTTGAAGCCTATTGAGTTTTTGTTTTATATCTAAAAATCTTACAGGAACACAAGATGATCTGAACATCTATTTTTCCTTTAAGCAGATAACAGAAATACAAGGCAGAAGAGGTACTTTGAATGCTGGTTTTGCATCCTTTGTTTTTGTTTTTAATTTTGTTTTCTTGTTTCATGATGAGACTATGCATGCCGATCCTTCATGTCATTTTCTGACACATTAAGTGCAGACAATGTACAGTTTGTTGAGGCTTCTGCTGCTTCCCAATACTATTAATCAAATTTTTTCTGTAAAATAATTCATTTTTCATGCATAGAGACATCTCTAATTTAGCCATGTTTAAGAGGGTTAGGAGGAGAATTAAGCCCACACATTTATTTGAATTACAATTAGAATAATGGAAACATCTATATCTTCGTAGCATTAAATGCTGTAGAATGGACAATTAAAAGCTATCCCAGATTAATACTATTAAAATGTCATGAGCAATATAGGCCTGGCCATCTGATTTATCGTTCATCATGTCTATATAACTTGCTCAGAAGCTGTATAATGAGGAGGGATGCTAAATTAACATGGCTATGAATTCTTAAGTAGAGAAGAAGAAGGAAAGATTCCTCAGAGTAGACTGCTTCTGAGAATAAAGATTCCAATTATCTACACTATGAGTAGTTGGACAGAAAGCACATAGAACCACTCAATATGTGCAGTGCTGATGTCACCTGAAGTTCTGATACCTTTGGGATAGGGTAGAAAAGTGATCCTCTTAGGACAGAACTGATCAGTAGATCATATATAATGCACATGGCTACGTGTGTCAAACCAGCAATTATGGGAACTTATTATTTTTTCAGATACAAGGTAAAACAATCATTAAACATGAAGTTGAAAGAATCTGCAAAAGTGATCTAAAAAGAAAAAAAGTCATAATAACGACTCAAAAAGAATGTTTCTGAGGGGGCATGAGAGATGATTGGATTGGTAAAGTGCTAGCTTTGGAGGTCATGAGGACCACAGTTTGGAAAAAAATTAGGCTGGAGGTGCATTCTTGTAATCCTGATTCTAGGAGGTAAGAGATAGAACCCTGGGACACCTTGTTCACCCAACTGAGCTGAAAGAGTTTTCCTAGTGCCAGTGACATACTCTGTCTCAAAAATTAAAATTAAGAGCAATTATACACAGAGAGAGAGAGAGAGAGAGAGAGAGAGAGAGAGAGAGAGAGAGAGAGGAACGAGAACATTGGAGAGGAATCACAGAACTCCCTTGGGTGTAGCTAAGAAGAAAACAGTGACTATCAGCTACTGGCCAGCCATACTCTCAGGATCATAGCCATACTTTTGTCTATATCAGTGTTTCTCAAAATTGCACACAAAATAGAAATTGCTCTTAATGAAGGTCTGAGGCATTGTGAGAACTTGCATTGCCCCCAAATGATCAAGATGCTGTTGTTTAGACAAGGACTCATTGAGAAATGTTGAATACTCTCTTCCATATGTGTGCATATTTCGGAGGGTGTATTTGTGTACAAATTGATAGGACTTGTGCCCAAACAGCACAAAACACACAAGACCAAGTTCTTAGCACAAACGAGATAAATTTATTTTCCCCCGAGGGACAAAGGGCAGAGAATAATAGATAAAGACAGGAGATGGGGGACAAAAGAGAAGGAGAAGGAAACAAGGGAGAAGGCAAAGGAGAAGAGATATTGGTCCCTGGGGACAAAGGACTGCCTCTGGATAGAGAGGGGACAGACATGGTCCATAGGCAAATGGTAGTTTATAAAGGCAAAAGATGAAAGAAACTTTGTGTTAGGATAAGTTGGTTTGTTTTAACTGGGCCTGTTAAAATAGGGCAGCCAAAAGGGGGCTTTTGATTGCTGGACTGATTCAATACTTTGATAGTTAGACCTTTGTAGTCAGCCTCAAGGGGAGGAAGTGACAAAATATGTGAATAAACCTTAGTGGCTAGCATCAGGAATGTAATCTAATGATTTTTCACAAGGAATTGGGTATAGGGAAAGTGCAAGGTCCTCCAGAGCCATGTTTTCCATGCCTGGGCTAGTTAGAATCCCTCTTCACACATGAACATGTATGTACACATATGTGAACACCACAAGATAACACAGAGTGGTTCGTTAGGAACTGTTCATCTCTTTTGTTTTGTTTTTGATAGGTTCTTGTATTAGGAACTAGGACTCAGCTATTAGGCTGGTCTGCCTGGCAAGCAAACCAGAGAAACCTTGCTTTTTCTACCTCCCATGTGCTAAGATTCAACATATGTGCCACCTGCTCAAATTTTGATATTGATATTAAATATAAAACATGGATCCTCACCCTCATATGTCAAGCATCTTACTGGCTGAGTTATCTCCCTAACCCTATAGTTTGAACCACTAAAAAGAGTATATCTAAAGCATTCAAAAGCCAGAAAGATCAACTGATAAGTAAGTATTATATTCTCGAATATTCAAGTTTCTGTCACGTGTTTCTTTCCATTTCTACTCACTTTCTTTGAGATGCCTGGCATTTGAACACTCCAGCTGTCAAATGTACCCCTCCTCCACTACACAAACAAATGTCTTCACCTTTCTTCACTCATCTTTGTCTTTCTTCCCTTGATACCCCATGTATTCAATGTTTCATATGCTTTAGGCACCAAGCCAAGTATTTCATGTCAATGCAAATGAGCTCTTGAAGAACTTACATCTCTATATAAAATAGACACCTGAAGACCAGTACAAAAGGGACAACTACAAAACTTTCCTCAAAGTTTGGTAAGAAATAAGCAATTCTATCTGGTAACATGAATCAGTCATCCACTTAGAAATATGCAACTGGACTAGGAAGATTGGAAAGGTGCTTGTTTCACGTGTATAAGGATTTGAGCATGCCTATAACTTCAACAAGGGGCAAGGGTGAAGGAAGCAGACAGATATCCTCAAACCTCACTGGCCTGTCAGAACAGCTCATTCAATGAACTTCAGGGTTAGTGAGTGAGATATTCTCAGGAACTATAAGTATAGAGAGTAGAGATGCCTAATGTCTATCACTGGATTCCAAAAACTCCTACACACACACGTGCATACACCTATACTGCGAAGAACATATTCCATGTAAACATACACACACACACACACACACACACACACACACACACACAAAGAAATTATAATCTGTTTCTTTAAGTAGAATCACATTCAGGAAAGAAGAGACACTGTGTTCCTGTCATGTCACATTGATGCTGAAACACCTCTATGAGGGGAGCAGTGGATCATGCCCAATACCCAAAGCTATTTGCTCTCCATACCCCACATTGATTCTTACTAACTGTTCAAAGTGACACATTAGCCTTTGTGGACTTTGAAACTCACTGGGTCACTCTAACACATTTGTATTCTTTCTTTTGCAAAATAACTTATCTAATTTAGTAATACAACTAAAATTTAACCATTAACTTAAAAGCAGCCACTGTCTTTGCTACAGTACTTGGCAGGCAAACCTACGTGGACATTATTTTTGAAAGCCACGTTTACTCTCATCATCCTGTTTCATAGTTCTTGCAGGTCTGGCACTTAGCCACCGGTTACTCAGATTCTGGTTCATTGTTGTTAATTGCTTCATAATCATTTGTGAAGAAAATCAATGAGAGAAATGTCATTTCCATTCATGGGAACAGATACCTTGGCCTCAAATAGACCTTCCTAACCCAAGCTGTGCATTAGAATCATCATGGGAGATTTTTAAAACAAATCTAGTACCAGGCATCACCTTCAGAAATTTACATTTTATTGATTTTAGGGAGATCTATGGCTTTAACCACTGTATTTAATGTTCCCAGGTGATTGTAATATGTATAGCCAAAGTTGAGAACCATTGACCAAAAGAAGTGCAAATAACTTTGCCCTCCCTGAGCCAGGTTCTCTTGTTCTCCAGCTTGCAAGTTGGCTCTAGCTTTCAGATCATTTGAGTCACTGCCCATGAAAAGCTGAGAATTAGCTCTTGTGATATTTGGCACAGTAACCTGAAGAAGCAGCGGACACCAAAGTCCAACATTTAGACAACTATTAAGTCTTCTGTGTTGGCTAAGGACTGGCTGATACAAAGCAGATGACCGCTTCAGCCAAGGCCCCTTGTCTAACTCACTGACACTCCAAATCCAATACTGAGCCCCTGCCCTTCATCTGTTCACCATCTGTAAATATCTCTCCCCTGTTCTCTCCTAAAATCTGTACTTTATCTTTCTTCTGATCCATGAACAGGCATGGTACTGAGATGGGACCCCAGCAGGACCACAAGCCCCCAGTTTTCAATTCTAACTATGTATATTACATTTAAGTTTATGTGTCTTTGTATGTACCTGTGTGTGGTACTCTTTCAGGGCTGGAACTAGTCATATGTAGAGCCAAACTTGGGTTTTTGTAAGAGTAATGGGACCTGAACTCAAGCTCTCATCTTGAGAAGAAAGAGCTCCTACTCCTGAGTCATTTCTATACTCACCTCACATATAAGATTTCATCTTAAACTGATTATTCACATCAGTTATTTATTAGGTATTTTTACATATCAGCCCTTTTAGGTCTCCATAAGTATCTCTTTTCAGCCTTTTGAAGTATTACCTGACATCTTATATAACATTTTCATCTTTGTGAGTTTGTCTAAGAGTTCAAATTCTTCAGAAGACATGAAGCATTTCGCTCTACTAAGTTGCATTAAGTTGCAAAGCTATGGGATGAAGAAGAATGGCAGGGAGGAACAATTGCTAAGCAGAATGCTCCTGGATGTAATGATGTACTCACTCACCATCCAATCACTGGAGGTTTGACTTCTTAGCCATACTGGACAGAAGTAAGTTAGAGGGGCAGAATGGAAAATTAGAGACTTAAGGTGAGAGATAATTCATATCCAATTTGTACTTAGACTTATTTACATTACTTACCTTATTTGCACTAGAGGTAAAAGCCAGAGTGGCCTTTGCAGTGAGTTAAGTAGGCAAGCTTGAGCCTTGGGTCCTAGTTTTGAGAGATACTACAGCTGCAGAGGCAAAGTGGAATAGGTGTTTTTGCAAGCTGTTGGCCCACAGAGAGAATGAAGGAAGAAATGGATGAGTCAGCAGCTGGCAGGAACATGGATCCCATGGTAGCTTTCATTATCTTTATCTTCAATGGAAGAAGCACCCATAAGGGAACGCTTGTAAGGATAAGAACTATCTGGAAACTAATGAACACATGAACCAGTTCTAGGATTATTGCTTAAAAATACTATTGTTGGACTGGAGAGATGGCTCAGTGGTTAAGAGCAATTTCTGGTTTGCAGATGACAAGAGCACTGACAAAGACAAACAACCACTTATATAACTCCATTTACAAGGGATCTGATACCTTTTCTGGTCGCTCTAGGCATTAGCACATATGTGTGTACATATATGCAGACACATATGTATGAATAACAATGAAGTAGATTTCAAAAACAATGCTTTCCTAATGCTACTATCAACTTACAAATATGTCATATTTCCTAATATTGGCTTTATCAGTGAAAGTACCTGTATTTTGATCCTGCCTTAGGTACTGGGTAGTTCCTGCTGAATTCAGCTGGAATAACATCCAATTGTTTTCTGACCACAGGATCCAGAAATGTCAATCAGATAAGTGTTCTGTAGCACTGCCATCGGCTGCCATTTTAGAAACAACTAGAGGCATTTTCTCCATCAGGTACAATCTCAATCATATCACTGGGCCTGTGTTAAAAATTCCAAGCCCCAGACCAAACTGAATTCCCCATTCCCACTTAGCATTTCAACAAAATCCATAAAGGATTGGTATGGATGTTAAAGGTTTTTTGAATTTGTGTTTTGACAAGTCCATACATCTGTACAATGTATTGTAAATGTGTCATTCATTACTCTCTTTTATACTCCTACAGACCTCCTGTTTATTCCCAGATAGATGGCTTCCTCGTTCCCTGATATTAAACTAAATGGATATGTAGGCCATATGCCTCCTAAATATTTATATTTATACACTTGAACTCATCCTGCTGCCTGCCTTGGCTACAGAAGCTTTACTTATTTATTTGATTATTTGTTTATATATTTTGCAATCAGCAATGACTCATATGAAGACTCAAAACTGGTTGAAACACCAAGAATAAATGACTGTTACTGCTCAGCAATGGTTGAATGTCAGTACCCCCCCCCGCCAACGCAAGACAAGGGAACACCCTGGAAAGGGTGCAAAACAGGTAGTAAGAGCAGTCAGATGGCAAAGAGTCCTATGAAATTTTGTCTTTGATAGATACCTGCACAGGACCTAAACAACAAAGATGCTAAAGTGCTGGTTGAGAGACAAAAATGCAAAAGTCAAATCCTAGGGCAGGGAGAAGCCCTCAAGGTTTTAGTAAATCTGTGCAGCTTAAGGAACCCATGTCTGGGGAGTGGGCTGCAGTGAGGACAGATACTGAAATGTGGAGAGAGAGCGGCTGATCTATGGAAATCTCTGGGAGCCAGAAGCACCTGCTTCTACCCACTCTGCTCTCATTAACCTCACACCAGCATACTAGTTAACTCTGCTCTATTCTGGCACTGGCTGGGCCCAGACATTCACCTGGGGCATATTGTATCTCATTCTATTATGCATGGTTTTCATTGGCAACTGAGATCTACATGAAATCCTGTAACCCAACTCCTTTTGAAATTCTTCTCACAGCAGGGCAAGCCTCCCTAGATGTCCATAGAAGGTCATTTCTTAGTCCAAACATGTACGAACCTAGGATCAATAAGGGCCAGTACAATACTGAGCATTTAAACATGTGGCAGGGATGTGAATAAGTAGCTTGAGAATTTGTTAAAAGGCCAGGTGGCAACTGCTAGCTCTGTAACCAGCAAGGTATCTTTGTATATATTTGGTGTTTCACAGAACCTTCGGGCTTAGTTTGATTAGTTGCGAAAATTGTGGTGGGCCGGTGGGGAGAATCATGGTAATTGGTTTAGGTCATAGATAATCAGAAATGTCTCTCCCAATGGGATGAAATCTATTAAAATCCCTTATTTAAATATCTTTGTCATTCTGCATTCTGCTCACATGCAGAGTGGCATGTCCCATTCTTGGTCTCTAAGGAAGAAAGCAGACATCTTCCATTGTTCTGAATTCAGAGCTAATTAACATTTTCAAAAGGGGTGACTTACACATGGTTCTATATACCCCCACAGCAGTTTATCCAGATTCTAGTTTTAGCTCATTCAAGAATTCACATCTTGGGCTTAAAGACATGTTGCAGTACATAAGAGAGCATATTATGCAAACAGGAAGACCTTAATTCAAATACCTAGCACCCACATAGAAAGTCAGGCACGGCCAGATCTACCTGGACCTCTAACATTGTGAAACTTGTGAGCTTGGTGTCCAGCCAGCCTAGCAGAAATGCTAAGCTTCTAGTTCATCTGTCTCAGGAGAATAATATTGACAGTGATAGAAGAGAATGAAATAGTTTTTTCAGGTCTTCACATACAAACAAATGGGCATGTCCAGTCACATTCCTACATGCAACACACACACACACACACACACACACACACAAACACACACACACACACACCTTAAAGTCTCAAAAATGTTCATGGTCTTGTAAACTTGGAATCATACATAAATAGTCTCCAGTCTTATGCCTGGTACACTGAAGGGAGGAAAGGCCTTTATGAGCAGTGGTAGCTGATATTTGGTCCATTGCCCTCCACTGAATATTCAGCAGTGCCCCTTAACCAAAAAAAAAAAAAAAAAAATTTCCCATGTCCCCCAGTAGATGCCTTGAATGGTAATAAACTCTAGGTATACAGTTTCTTTCTTGTGCAGGCATATCTGTGATAAGGTTAAACCTACAAATTAGACAGTGAAGGAGATTTACAAGGTGTATTAAACTTGAATAATTATAATAAAGGATTGTAAGAAAAGTTATGAAAGTGCCCTCACTCTTTAACCTTTCGTCTTTTTATTTAAAGCCTGAATGCAGAAGACCAGTGTTATATTGGATCCCATTAATGTGGATAATTAACATGTGTTAATCAAGACTGAAAGTGTTGTAGTTTCTCCTCTGCATCTATGCACAGCACCCACCTTATTCATGTGTTTTGGAATCATGATCAAGTGAAGTCAACATTTCTTGACACAAAAATCACAGTATCACAAGACCACACCCATAGAGATGAAATAGTTGCTAATTGCTAACACACAAGCAGTGGCTGCAACATGCAAATTGCAGGACACAGAATACCCTGGGTAGAACAGACAAAACAGTCATGAGGTTTTAACATGCCTCTCAGAGACATGTATAACTGAAAATTTACACAGTGCTTATTTTAGGATACCTCCCAAACAATCCTTGGAGTCTCCCTTGAACTCTAGGTGACTGAAGCCACAGAAAGTAAAATTTTTGATAAAAAGCCAGACATACAGGAGCCAATTTGACAGTGTGTATGGGTTTGCACCCATCCTTAATACTTTTGAGGGCTGGAGTGGAGTGACGTCACCTGCTGAGGTGCTGGCAATACTGATTCCCCTCCTCTCCCATACAGACTTGTTTATTTGGTCTAAGGTTAATAACTTCTAAAACCCTTACCATTGTTTGAGTTATGGTTCTGTCTCCTTCCAATCTTCCCTTGCTAGGTCTCCTGGTCTGGGATTTTTCTGTTCCCTACCTTTCATGGGGGCCCATGGGGTCCCTGTGACAGCTTCTGATGTGAATTCTGGTACTCAAGACTCAAGTCCTAATGCTTACAGGCATTTTTTTGAACCTGGAGATATTTTTCTTTGTTAAAAATAGATTCTTCTCCCACATAATTTTTTTTCTCCTCCTGGTTCTTCCCTACCTCCTCTACCATCTGAATCCACTCCAGTTCTGTATTTTTATATAAGAACAAGTTTCTGGGAGCTTATAATAAAATGTAATAAAATATATGATATAACAAAAACTACTACATTGGATTTGGACAAGACATACCAACAGAAAGAAAAGAGCTCAAGAGAAGGCACAAGAATCAGATATCCACTTGTTCGTACACTCAGGAATTTCATAAAACATAGAACTGGAAGTCATAATTTATCTACAGAACATCTTGTGCTTGCTGCCTCAGTCCCTATGAGTTCATAAAAGCTTCCACCATGCAGATTTAGAGCTCCTTGTTTGCTTGACCTCTCTAGCTCTTATATTCATTTTGCCTCCTTTTCTGAAGAGTTTCCTGAGCTCCAAGGGAAGGGATTTGCTGATGACACATCACTTAGGGTGAGTGTTCCAAGGTCTCTCACTCTCGGCATGTCTAGCTGTGGATCTCTGATAAATTATTTCATCTACTGCAGGAGGAAGCTTCTGGCTAAACAAGTCACTGATCTATGAGTATAGCAGAATATCATTCGGAGTAATTTTATCATTTTTTGTTATTGTTGATTGATTTGTTTGTTTGTTGGTTGGTTGGTTGGTTGGTCATCCAGTCAGCATCAGGTATGGATTACATCTCCTGTAGTGGGCCTTAAGTCAAATCAGATATTGGTTAGTTACTCCCACAAGCTTTGTGTCAAAATTACCTTAGTATATCTAACATGCAAAACATAATTGAAGATCAAAGTATTTGTGGCTGGCTTGGTGTTTATGTCTCTCTTTTGGTAGTGACTTACAGGCATTTTTTTTTTTTAATACACTGAGCCATTTCCCTTTCTCCAAAGAAGCTAATTCTTGAATGATATAAAGGTAGAATGTGGAAGCTGACTTTCTTAATAAGCTTCTTTACCTTTCAAATTTATTTTAAATACTTTAGTCTAAAATTAAGAAAGTATCATGAACTGGATACAAAACACAAAAAAGCATGAAGGAACAAAACTGAAAAGCTGCAGATAATCTTAGCACACAAGAATAATTCCAGGGAATGTTTCATGTCTCCTTCTATACATATAAATACACATATTATGTCTCCCCAAATACATTTTGCCGGGATATTCTTTTGCAGCCAAAATGTTTACCTTAGGGCAGTGTCCTATAAAATATCTATAGCAAATAATGACTGTTTTGTGACTTTCTGTGTGTTTTTATACATGCATGCTTGTGCATGGGCATGTGTGTATACACACATAACAAGGCAAGTGGGGAGGACTACATGTTCTCCTCTGTCACTCTTGGGTTTTACACATGTATTTTTGTATGTGGATATGTGATACTATGTGAGTTTATTCACACCATATGCAAGAAGTGACCAGAACAACCAAAAGTGGAACTAGACTTACAGTAAATTGTGGGAACTAGGAGCTGAACCTCAGTTCTCTGCAAAAGCAAAAACTGCTCTTAACCCCCTGAATCATCTCTTGAGACCCTCCACCTTATTTTTTGAGACAGTATACTTCACGAACCTGAAGCTCGCTGATTTAGAGAAAATGGTTGGCTAGTAGCACTACCCAACCCCTGACTCTTCCACCATCCTCCTGTGTCCTCTCCTGCCCTGGAATTACAGACCTTCACTCTCTCACTCCATCCTTGTTTTTAGAACCCAGCTCCAAGGAATCAAACTTAGGTCTGCATGCCTATAGAGTAGTCACTTGTCTTGACAAAGCCTCATCCTTAGGTTATGATCCCTTAGAACTGTAGTGGGCATGAATTGAGGGTACCTGAAGGCCTATACTGTAGCATTAATTTACTATTGCTTGTTTGGGGCTGGGTTGGGTTTTCTTTAAATAAAAGATAAGTAGAGGCCAATGCCCATGTTTATATGTCTTTGTAAGTCTAGTGCCCTTTCATTAATGTTGATAGGCAAGGCAAGAGGTCTCTAGCACCGGGCTGGTGGTGACAGAGTGCAGAAGGTACTGGAAATGGTACAAATAAAGCAGCCAGTCAGGTTTTAAAGAAACATGACTTTTCTGTTAGCAGTGTGTGTGTGTGTGTGTGTGTGTGTGTGTGTGAGAGAGAGAGAGAGAGAGAGAGAGAGAGAGAGAGAGAAAGAGAGAAAGAGAGAGAGAGACAGAGACAGAGACAGAGAGACAGAGACATAGAGAGATAGGGAGACAGAGACATACACAGAGAGAAGGGAGAGATCTCTAATGTATATATGTGATCTGTGGAGTGCATGGTGTACAGATGTGTGCTATATATATATATATTATATGTGTGTGTATGTATTTATGTGAGGTGTTTGTGTTGTATTTAATGTGTGTATCATAGTATCAAATGTGGTACATGGTATGTATGTGATATATCTGTGATATGTACGTCACTATGTGTGTCTGCATGCTTGAGGTATTATACATTGTGCGTATGATGTACACATGTGGTGTTTATATGGTATATGTTATATATTTGTGCAAGTGTGAGGTGTTTGTATGGTGTCTACATGTATGATGTTTGTAGATGTATGTGGTGTGAATGTGATATGTGAGTGTGATATGTATATGTGTATGTGATGCATATGTGATCTCTCTGTGTGTGGTGTGAGAATGTTTGTGTAGTGTGTGTATATGTTAACATTGTGTGGTTTTTTATGTAGGTGTGCATAGTATACTTATGTATGATATGTAGGGAAGACATGCATGCCAGTGCACATGTGATAGTCAGAGGTCAACTCTATGAGCCAGTTCTTTCCTTCCACCTTTATTCAGGTCTCTGGGATCAGATTCAGATCACTTTTACCTACTGAGTCTTCTTGACACTCCCAAGACTGTAATGTTCAAAATGAAGTTCAGCGTGCCTATTTCTCTGAAGAATCAGTAAGTATGATATAGTCCACAAGCAATATTTCTCATACTATCTTGGCCAACGACCAGATTTTTGCTTGTTTCACTTTGATGTCCTTCCAATTTTTCATGGATATATACTTTTGTAAAATAGTGTAAAATGAATGCATAGAAAAAATAAAATAAAAATGATATACACTATACAAGTCAGTGTTTTTTATTACTAGATTCAAGAGTCATAAAATTTCTTTGACAAATTGCTATAAATATTTTAAGAGTGTACTCTCAATCTCTCCACTCAATTTTTCATGATGGGCCAGTAACTAATACTTTACAGCTCAGTGCTGGTGGACCATAATCTGAACAGTGCTGCTTTAGGACATATTCTCAAATAAATGTAGCAGCTACATAAGATCATAGTGTTTGGGTGGAAACAAAGTTCCTAGCAAAACTATTATAGGAGAGAAAAGTAAGGGAACTGGGACAATGGCTCAGTGGAAGAGGAACTTGCTGCAGAAGCAATAATAAGTACCTAGGTTGTTATCACTCAGGTCAACCTTGGTGAGAATGAGGGAACCTTCCTGTAATCCAAATGTTTAGGATGCAGAGCCAGAGAATCTGGTACAAACTGGCCATACACACTAGATAAGTCAACAAGCTCAGAGATTAGTGGGAACCCCTGTATGTAAAGAGAGAGCAACCCATCAGAAAAGGCAACTGATGTCAACCTCTGGCCTCCACACACATATTCAAGAACACCTACAAACATGTGCCTACACACATAGGAACATCACATACACACAAAAAGTCATAATGCGTGTTTTTGGCAATTGACTGAAATAATCAAGTCGTCTGTGGTAAAAAATAGTGTTATAGACACAGGAAGATGGAAAGGGCATGATGCAAATTTGGAAAGATCCAGAAAAAAGTAGTATAAACTGCACAAAAATTATGTAAGTAGCTACAGATGTAGCCTGATTGGCTCAGTCTCAATCATAAAGCCCTGGGTCACAGGCTCCACATCACAGAGAACTGGATATGGTGCTTCAACCCCAGCACTGGGCAGGTGGGGAACGAGGCTTAGGAAACACTAAGAAAATTCAAGGCAGTCCTGGGATATCAGAGTCAAGGAGGAGGAGTGGAGAAGGAAGTGTAAACTCATGAAACCATTACAATTTCTAAAAAGTTATAATGCTTGGCTTAAAAGGGGTTTTCTCTTTACAATAGTTTATTAAAATGTGTTCATCCATGTAAAAGTTGTCCATGAAGAAAGAGGGTTAGGTCAGTTTTAGCAGGACACACAGCACACAAATTCTAAAACGAGAGCATTAGAAGCTGGAGAACCCAAACAGACTTTTGTTGGTCTTATCTTTGGTCTAAAAAATAAGATTGATTTGTTTTAGTTTTTGCAGTGGGTAAATGGTTAGTGAAGAAACTCATAACTGCTCAAAGTGTCTATCATAAATAACTCAGCGAGCTTAGCTATACCAGGACCATGTACATTAACCTCCTACCATGCTGGGCTCAGGAAATCTCACAGATGAGGGGATGGGAAGACTGTAGGAGCTAGCACATAGAAAAGAGAGCTATGAAATAGAGACTTCTGGACATGGCCTGTTGCAGGTGCCAACTCACAGCAGCTGTGGCTGCATGCACAAGATTTTAGCCAGAATGTGCAGGCACCTCCATGGCACCACTCCTATAGAGAGAACTGCTAAGGGAGGAAGCGTCACTCTTCTTTGGCTATTAGTAGGTTGCTCATGCACCAGGGGATGGCCACACAGCTGCATGCAATATGGGCAGCACTCACTGAACTCAGGGGTATTAATACCAAAAAGCAAACAAATAAAAGGACATGAAGCTGGAAGCTGGATGGATAGGAATACTTGGGGGGTGGTTTTGGAGGAACTTGGGTGGATGGATATGTTTAATATGTATTGTATAAATACCTAGAACTTTCAGAGAATAAAACGTATCAGTTTAAGAACATAAAATGCATGCATAAAATATTCTCAGAGGTTATATGTATTTCCACAAACTTCAGAACTTTGAGACACCACCACACCATGCACCTGGGTGTTGTCCCTCTGAGCTCTGTGGCAGGTGTGTCTCTGTCAACACAGCTGGGTTCAGGTGAGAAAAGGGAGATCTACACTGAAGGTGACTTTGCCACATTCATGTTGGAAAGTACAGTATTTCTGTCTAAAATCTCTTCAGCAGCCCTAAAAAAACAGACTTTCATACTTATCGCATTTACAGAGGGTAAAAGACTGATAAAAAATGAAGACAGACGGAAGTCTTATTCTTACTAGTGAAGGACACAATTTGTTATTCTTAAAGGAGAGTTGTCAGGTGGCTGGTACCTGAAGAACTAAAGCTGTATGATTAACATCTAAATGCCAAGAAGCAGGGTGGGAAAGAGAGATCCTCCCACCCCCTCCATTTCCCACCTACTTATCCATAGATCCTTAATGAAAGAAGGAAAGAATACTCTGTCACTCCTTTCCTTAACCTGATGGCAGAGCAGGCCACTCAGGACTGACTAAATGACTGAATTCATTCTCACTAGAATGGATACCCAACTGAGTGTGTACCCAGGAAAGTCGCACTGCAACCTGAATCTCACAAAGTTTCAAGGCAAGTTTTGGTTCTTAAAATGTCTTAAACATTTATTTTAACTCTGTGTGTGCATGCTTGTATGTGTGCAAGTGTGTGTGCGTGTGGCTGGGTGTGTCTGGTTGCACTCACACATGCATGTGCCTGTGTGCATGCTCATGCCTCTGGAGACCAGAAAGATATATCAGATCCTTCTCAAGTAGGGGTGCCAGTGTTTGTGACCTGCCCATTGCCCACCTTCTTATGACTCCATGCTAGGAATTATACTCACTTCTTTTACAAATGCAATCTTCTTCTTCTTCTTCTTCTTCTTCTTCTTCTTCTTCTTCTTCTTCTTCTTCTTCTTCTTCTTCTTCTTCTTCT
>JADRCH010000032.1:4153095-4163193 GCA_019843965.1 Rhynchomys soricoides | reverse complement strand
CTTCTTCTTCTTCTTCTTCTTCTTCTTCTTCTTCTTCTTCTTCTTCTCCTCCTTCTCCTTCTCCTCCTGCTCCTCCTCCTCCTCTTCCTCCTCCTCTTCCTCCTCCTCCTCTTCCTCCTCCTCTTCCTCCTCCTCCTCCTCTTCTTCCTCCTCCTCCTTCTCTTCCTTCTGTTCCTCTTTCTCTACCTCCTTTTCCTTTTACTTATTCAGTTTATATCCTGTTCACTGTCCCCCCATTCATTCCCTGCTACAATCCTTCCCCTATCCCCATACACTTCTCTGAGCAATTGGGGGCCCCCTGAGTATCCTCCCACTCTGGAGCTGTGAGGCTAGGTGCATCCTCTCTCACAGAGGCCAGACAAGTGAACCCAGATAGAAGAACATATTCCACAGATAGGCAACAGCTTTTAGGACAGCCTCCTCTTCAGTTGTTCGGGACCCACATGAAGACGTAGATGCACACCTATTACATATGTACAGAGAGGCCTAGGTCCAGCCTGTGTATGCTTTTTGGTTGGTGCTTCAGTCTCTGAGAGTCCCAGTGGTCCAGGTTAGTCCCAAAGTTGATCTTCCTGTGGAGTTCCTATCCCTTTCAAGACCCACAATCTTTCCTCCTATTCTTCCATAAGAGTCCCCAACCACCATTCACTGCTTGGATGCATCTGTCTGAGTCAGCTGCTGGGTAGAGTTTCTTAGAGGACAGCCATTCAAGACTCCTGTGTGCAAACATAACAGAGTATTATTAATAGTGTCAGAGATTGGTACTTGCCCATAGGATGGTTCTCAAGCTGGACCTAGTATTGGTTTGCCATTCTGTAAGTCTCTGTTCCATCCCATATCCCTGCATTTCTTGTAAACAGGATAAGTTTTGCGTTGAAAGTTTTGTGGGTGGGTTTGTGTCTCTAGTGTTCCACTGTCACTCCTGCCTAGCTACAGGAGGTGGCTTCTTCAGGTTCCATATCTTAGCTAAGGTCAGCCTCATTGATTCTTGGGCACATCCTTTATCCCAGGTCTCTGTCTAGTCCTAGAGATGCCCCGTACCTCCCCAGCCCTGTCAGTTGCAGATTTTTATTTATTTTTGAGGCCATCTGGCCATCTCTCTTGTCCCTCCCCAGTATGCATTCTTAACTGCTGAACCAAGTCTCCAGCCTGATGCTTTGCTTTCCATGCTTAAATGAGGTGGTGTGAGACTGCTGTAGGAACATAAAGGCCTCTTGTTTGGGAGATTGCTTGGTTCCATTTCTATTTCTGTTCATCTCTCGATGGTACCTAAAGGAGTTGGCTTCATTTCTTTAATTAGAGTTCTAAACAGTTTCTCAGTGGGTTCCTTTGGAGTTGGCTCATCAAATGCAAGGAAGGAAAATGCTCCAGAGTTTTCTCTAAGATGATTCTTGAATCTATCCTCCAATGTCTTCTGGAAGTCTTCACTCCCTTGAAATCAAATGCTCCAGAGACAACACTTTCAAGTTTCTGCCTCCCAAGCAGCCATTATGCCTTGCAGGATTCTGTACCATGAACAGATCTCTTAGCCAGTAACTAAGCGGGTATTGGTGGGGTTTTATCTGTCATTTCTCTGGCTTATTATTAAATCCTTTTTTCTTTTAATTGATTTGAAACAATTGATTTTTCTGCCCTGAGATCAGAGGAAGGCAAGAAAAATTAAGACTGATAATGGGGTCAGAGCAAATGAATGAGTTAATTAAATGTACTTGGCTCAGCAGAAAAGGATCTTGCTGTGGGGAGGGGGCAATGACATCTCTGCACTTTCAACCACTGGATATCTATTGAGCGCAGTGTCACTATTCTTATGGTTTTATTGGAATGTTGTATTTGGGGAAAAGAAGGAATAAAGAGAATTAGTATGAGAGAAACAGAAAGCGGAAAGAGCTGGTGAAATCGACTGATCCAACTCAGCCTCTTAGGACATTTTCCTGTTAGTAAAAAACAATGGGTATAAAAAAGGAGACAGAATGCGACAGAGTATAAATGAATATGGAAACATAACCAATGGTAAACAGATGAGTGCACTTCCAGGTGTGCTCTATAAGGAATTGGCAAGAAGTTCACAACAATCAGGGATGGGGAGATGAGTCAGGCAGAACAGTATTTGCTGCACACACATGAGGATCTGAGTTTGACCCCAATACATACATGAAAATCTGAGTAGGGTGCCATGAAACTATATTCCTAGCTGTAGTGAGGTGGAGATAGGTGGATCCCTGGGACCTCTTGGACAGCCAGCTTAGCCAAATTAGCTAATGTAGCTTCAGGCCATTGAGAGATCCTGTCTCCAAAACCAAGCAAGGTGGATGGTGTCCTGAGGATCAGCACTTGAGCTTATTCTCTGGCCTACACACACACACACACACACACACACACACACACACACGTTCGTATGCAACTGTATGCCCACAGATACCAACATTTCCACATCACTAAACAAAAGCTCACAACAAATCACACAAACGCCATTTTAAAGCAAGGAATGCAGGTCAATTTCTTTAAAACTATTGGGGGACAGAGTAGCCAGAGAAATGGCTCAGGGGTGAAGAATGTATAAGTCTTACTGCCTTGGAGGGCCAGAGTTTGGTCCCCAGAACTCACATAAGGGGCTCACAACTGCCTGTACCTCAGCTCCAGATGGTACCCTCTTCTGCCTTCGGTGGGCACTTACATTCACATGTGCATAATACATGGGTTCACTTATACAGATAAATAAAAATAAGAAAATAAGCCTCTAAACATGACCAGTGGAAGTAGTGAGGAAGTTTGCCCATTGAGAAAGAAGAAATGATTGCCTTTGTACAGTCAATCATGTTCCCCTCTGTGTGGCCCTCTACTGCCAGCTCCAAGCGTTCCCTGTACTCCAACTTCCACAGGCCCAGCCTCACCAGATCTTCTGATACTTAAACATTTCATAACTAATTCTCATTTAAAATATCTCAAGTGTCAAAATGAGCTACAGTGGGGTCATCTTTGTTCTTAATTCTAAGAAAATGTGAAAGGAGAAATAAAAGTCAATTCTCCCATTAAATCTCTTTTGGCATACTTACAATTTTGTCTTATGCCATCTTTTAGTTTGTAATTTCTTGGACCTTTGTTTATGGGAAATTAAAAACTTCTTGAGGATCAGATAGCTAACTGCATATTTGTTCATGTGCCCCTTACACTCACTGGTATACGCTAGAAATAGGGTTTGATTAAAACTTGTGTGCTTCAATAAAAAGTTATCTGGTGATATATTCTCTTCACAGTCCACTTCCAAATGCAATAGAACAAAACCTCCCATCACATGTGCTTGTGTAGCATGTTACCTTAACAGTGTGAAAAAATACATCCTCCAAATCGCCCTTCTCAGAAGCTATCCACCTCCAACTCTGCCAGCTAGTCTTTGAAGTTTCAGACACTATTTGCACCTTACTGAGAAAGGAAGCAGCAAATTGTGTACAGTAGCTAATTCCATTTCTGAAACTGATTACAATTATTAGGGCATTGTTATTATTATTAATCATTATTATTACTATTATTATATGTGTGTCTCTGTGCATGCCTGATTGTGGAGAGCAGAGAATGACTTTTTGGTGTAGTTCATTATGTACTACCCACTTTCTTTTTAAGTCAGGGTTTTTCACTGGCCTAAAACTCATCAAGCAGTCTAGACTGCCTGTAGAGCAAGCCCCAGAGATCTGCCTATATCTACCAACACAGCTCTGGGATTATGTGCACGAACTACTGGGCCAAGCATTTAGATTTTAACATAGGTTTTAGTGACTGAATTCAGGTCTTCATTCATCCCAGTCAAGTACTGTATTGATTGAGACATTACCCCAGTACATAAACGTATTTTAAATTAGGAATCAACAAGTCATCATTGCAAAGGGCCAGGTATGTTAAAGCACCAAAGTCTTATGATCAATTGTCATGGGTATAGTTTTGTTCTTGCTGTATACAAGAAACCGTAAACAAATGAATCAATGTGTCCAAAAAAAAAATTTCAAAAGCAGACAGAGGGCAACAAATGACCAGAAGGTCATAGCTGTCCATCCTTCTTGTCAAACACTATTCTCAGCCTGCATAAATGTCTCAGCTTCAAGATTTTTTCCAGTGTACATGGCTCACTTCACTTATGATTGGGTGCTCCATCTTACACAAAATTGTCCCATTTCCATCTTGATGTCTCCATTTTAATATAGGTCACTCTTACTTCTATGACTCATTATTTCTTCTAATACCAAATTCAATGACTATTCAGTCTTCAATGATTCTGCTTCTCATCTTTGATTGTTGAAACAGCTTTAAAATTGGTCTGTCTTTCTGTAACATCCTATATATCCAACCGTCTACTGGGATGTACTGAATTTTCTAAGAGATGAAATTATAATTTAATTACTCTTTTTTTCCAACATTGTCTCTATCTTCTTGTAGCCAACATAAATATGCACATATATGTATATACCAGTCTGAGTGTGTCGCATGTCTCTAAGACTTAGGTCTCTGAAGAATTTTCATAAATAGCTATTATGTAAAATGACCTGATTATATACATTATCAAATCTATAATTTGGGTATATGTAATATTCTGCATAAACCATGCCAAGGAAAAACAGACCTTAATTAATTAATTAATTAATTAACTAATAGCAATATGAAACGCTTAATTTATTTAAATAAACTCTCACTATTCTAATTAACTTACAAATAAAAGAATCACAGGACTTCTTTAAAGAAGCCAGTCAAACATTTGCCCAAACTCTGTCCCTCTTAATGAACTCCTATACAGTTAGAATGGCCACTCTGAAGCCATAAAGATTCACTAGGGGATATATACTTTCAATTATATTTTTACTCATTTATACACAAGTAAAATAGGAAAAATTATGATGAAATTGAAAGTAGAACAGACAAGCTATATATCCTCATTTTGTATCACAAATCTTTTGCCTGCATTTGGTCTCTCTTCCTTGCCCTCTCTTGGTCAAATGTTATCCTATACCCACACTTACCATGTGCTCACCTGACTACATCTGTACATGTGAATATTGTAGGCTAAGATCTGCACACAAGAGAGCCTATGTTTTTATTTGTTTTTGTTTTGTTTTGTTTTGTTTTCTTCTGAGTTTTTTAAACACCAAATTTAGACTGTTTTTAAGAATAGAGTTTTAGAAAACAGCCTAACAATATTTTTGGCAAAGGTTCTAATTTATTTACAGAAGAACTGCTGTCACATTTCATTACTACCCCTAACATTTCATCTCCAAAAATATGTTGCTTTTCTTAATGTCTTTATTTATGCTATTTGATTTCAAGATATGAAGTGAAGTCTGGCTTAGACCGAGAAGTTTGCTGGAAGGAGAGACTGTCTAAGAACGAGAAGAACTGCTAGATGGCAGGTACTTGGGAAAAAGACTTCTCAAAATACTCATAAATCGAGGACAGGTGGATTTTAAAGCTTTGTGACAAATAAATGACCTGATACTGTTTTGTGCCATTTGGCTGAAACCGAGTATTTAAGAAAAGATGACTTGATTGAGTTAGGTTGGTGACTTCTCACCCTTTGTCTTGAAATGATAAGTCTTGAATTTGACAGTCTCAATAGGGCAAGTTTCCTGAAAGGACAATCAAAGACTGCCACAAGCAGAATACAAACGAATGGCAGTCAGGGAAAACTGACAGATGTTGTCCGTGTTGTCATTTTAAGAGCATATATTCTGTATTAGTAATTTCCCTGGGCTTTCTGCTGTTTGGACAATTAATCAAATGTACCAGATGAGTGAATGCTGACTTGTCTTGTTTAGACAAGGTGGACAAGGGGTACTAGGCTGTTCTGTAGACAAATATCTCAAAGGATCTCTCCCATGGGTCCTTTATGTTGATTATTATGCTGACATTTGCCTAATGCCCAGAATCTTTTCTATCATATGAAGCATATATCAAATATCAACTTAAACTATTTTGATAGTGTCATTGTTTGAGCAAATCTACACCCTAAAAACAAGCAGCACTGAGGAGGAGCTGGAGTAGATATAGCTTTTCTGAGGTTGTGTGCTGGGGAAAACTGCTGTTTTACTTAAGATGAAAGACAGCAGTGGGTGTGAGAATATGGGTTTCCACAAGATTTTCTAAGAACTCTACATATTTGGAAAGATAAAAAGAGTGAGAGATGGAGAGAGAAACAACAACTAGAAAATTCTAGATAATTACCATAAGCACCACAGAGCCTATGCCTTCCCCACAGACATCATGAGTATGGAGTTCAAGGACATTTGACCATTGGAAAGGGCTTCATATCAGTAGGGTATTATCCGTTCCCATCTTAATCCAACTCAAATATTCTGTTTGAAGTTGCTACCTTCCACCACATTTTATGCATAATGAAGGCAAGGTCCAAAATATTAACTCCCTCCAAAAATCTACAAGACCTGTACAATAATTGGATAGAGATTTGAGAACAGACATCTGGCCTCAGAGTCTCCACTTAATCACTTGACTTTCTAACTATTGTTTCCAGTCTTGAAGTTTTCCCCACTAGAGGTAGCGATCTTCTAAAAATGTTAGAGATTTTGGTGGAGTCCCATAACAGTGAAGGGAACAGGTAAAGAGCTCCCAGCTGTTCTGCAAGCAGCTTGATCCTAAGGGAATGGATATCTAGCTCCAACGATCCTTTTAGCTGTGTTCTGTGTTGGTGCTAGATGGTTTTCCTTTCACATTCTTTTTCTTTATAATTCAAGAAGAAGAAAAACAGATGGGTAAAATAACCTACATTTATATTGCAGGAAACAGGCTTATGTGTATTGCTGAAGATCACACCCAGTCTTCAACAGGACTGAGACAAGAAGCTGTATCACATGAGATCACTGCCCTCTGCGGTTTGGAATCTGTCCATCATCATATAATCTACTTGGATTTCAACCTTCTGAAATAACCAAATATTGACCTCAGTATTGTCCAAGACAGGAATACAGATGCCTCCTATTGATTCTATCTTCCCACTGTGTCTCCTTGAAGTCTTATAGATTCCCTCTTACATCAACTCTTCTGTATAAGCAAGACTTGGGAAAGGCTGGAAGGATGTTTTGCTGTCAGGCAGATTTTTGTCTCCTAGAGAAATGTTAGCCTTTTCACAGACCTTTGCCTCCTCTTCAAAAATGTATAGTAAATCTGAAAATGTCTAGACTGTAGTAATAGATGTATAGGACTCTACCTACTCCAGTGCATTCAAATGACTTCTTCAATCAGATACTAGTTCAGGCCATAGCTCCAGAACCTTTTTCCAGTTCAAAGGACAATGAGTCATGTTAAGTATTTTTCTAACTGGCTGCTTACATTTCGCAAAGTTGATGCAGTACATTCTGGCAACAGCTAGTATTTAATATAGTTAAAGCACAAATCCTAGGTATAACTATGAAGAGATGTCAACAATACTTTTGCTTTATTTCTTGTTTGTGACAATTCTCATACATCTTTACCATGGCTATGAGATGGCTCAGTGGATAAAGTTCTTACATACAAACATGAGGAGATATCAGTTCAAATATCTAGAATCTACATGAAAGTTGGGCAGGGTAACTTGTGTTTGTAATCCCATTGTTCCATGGCAAGATGGGAGATAGGAAAGGGATAGTGCTTGGAAGCTTGTAAGATAGTTAGCCTGGCATGCATAGCCACAAACAGGAGGGAGAAACCTTTTTGCAAACAAGGTGAAGGCAAATATAGATATCAAAATTTGTCCAGTGACCACAATACTCACATGAATGAACACACACACACACACACACACACACACACACACACACACATGAATATGGAGGTTTCATTTCTTTACTCTGCACTGTAGTCCCCACTTCCTGCCTCTGTGCTTTCTCTCCCCTCCCTGTCTTCCACCTCCTTTCTCTCTGACTTCATTGGCTTAGAGCACTATAATTACCATCTTTTCATTGTCTCCTTCAGTACCCCTCTTCTGTTGTACAAGAGCAATGCACTGAACCTATTATTTAGTGTATTTTAGTAAGCTGCCTCTTTTAAGTTCCATATGAGAGCGATGCATTTTGTGTTCAACTATTTGAGTTAAAGCTCTCCTGGAGATTAAAACCATCTTGGTAGTAGAAATTGATGAAGGTGAGACAGTGTCCACAGGGCATTGACCAGAATTAGCAAACTCATTGTAAGATGGACACTTGATCATGGGTTAGACACTGGAGTTTTTGCTCTCAACCAAGGGAAAAGTCCTGGAAAAGTATAAATATTCTTTTTAGTGAAGAAACATCTATGTAAATATCAACTGGAGCATCAACAGTGCAGAGCTAGAGCTCCCAGCTTTTGTCTAGGCTTCAAGACCAGAAAAAAACAAAAGCAGGCTACACTTGGGAAGAGTGGCAGAGCAGTTATGTTACTAAATAACAAGAGAAATAAAATGTTTTCAAAGAACAAGGCAATTATTGGGAACGTGAATATATACAATTTGACCTTAGTGAATAGTATTAGCTTTTTTTTTTTTTTTAGAAACAGAAAAGAGTCAGGAAATCAAGAGATGTCTTAGTGGTTACGGATAGTTGGTGCTCGTTCAGGGGATCAGAGTTTACTTTCCAACACTCAAGAAGGTAGGCTACAACTGTTTTTAACTCAATATTCAGGAGATTTGACACCTTCTTGTGGCCTTATTTGATATCTGTGAGCATGTGTATACATATACACACACACACACACACACACACACACAAACACACAACACAGTTTTGGGAGTGAATTAATTTATCTTAAAAACTATCAACTGAAAAAGCAAGTTTAATACACAGCAGTAATAAAATATTCAGAAAGCAGAGAACATTCCATGCAAGAGCACTAGTGCCAGAACTTATGAATTCAGAGAGCTTTATGGGTCAAGTCTTGCCCACAATGAAGATGGGCACATTAGAATATCTAAACCTGACCTGGGTAATGTTTTCTGATGTTAGATGTCCATCCAACACATTTCAAGTTTGATTTGACTCTTCATTTAGATTTTCCAAAAAGTCAATCTTTGTAGCAAATTTAACTAAACAATCTATAAAGTTAGATAATATAGGTATAAGATTTTTGTGGGTTTTCTTAATAAAAGCATGATGAGGAAAAGAAGAGGAGAAGGAGGAGGAGTAAGAGGCAACTGGGGGATGATCAGTTCAGGATGTCAAGGCACAATGAATACCATTGGCATGCCAAACTAAGACTGTAAATTAGGAATTTGAGAGCACATCAAGGGAATGAACCTCCCTAAAGTCATCTGAAAATATCTCTCTTTTGGTGTGTTGTTTATGGCATTGTCTCTGTGGCCCTTGTTTTTTTCTTTAATGGGCATAATAGTCCCATTATCCTCTGTAAAAGGTGTAACTTTATAATACAGGAATGATTTTTCTACACTAAGCCTTAGTCAAAGCCTTCTACAATGGTTAAATTGCTTCTTTCAAAACTCTTTATGGTTTTTTAGTGCAATTGGCTTTTTCACCTCCAGCATTTCTTTTGGCTCTGTTTGAACAATTAGCTTGAATTTTATTTTTATTATACAATTATTCTGATAACAATTAGAAAATTTTTCAAAGCCTTTTTTTAAAAGGAATGATTTATAAACATTTCTGACCGAAAATACTTCAAACTGAAGCTATTATTTCCTAAAGATCTATGTGCGATTGACAACAACTACAATTTAAATAATTTGGTAGTGAAATCCTGATGTTATTTTTTTATGTCTCTGGTCCATTTTAAAGGTATTTCTTTCTGGAAGATTACTCTTTTGTTCCCACACTTGCTTTTCAAGATGCTTGGGGTTATAGATAAAACAATATAGTGGATAAAACCTACAGCAAAATACTGTTTGGGGGCCCAATCCACATTTTGATACTGGAATCACAGCATTGCATGCAATAACTACCTAGGAGCTAGTGGTCGCAGAGCTGACCCAACATTGGAGAAAACCAGAAAGCAAAATCCTGGGCTTAACTTCCATATTTCCTGATACAGTAGTTTTGAAGTAGATCTAGTAAACTGTTTTCTCTCTTTCTTCTTCTTTTTCTTCTTCTTTTTCTTCTTCTTCTTCTTCTTCTTCTTCTTCTTCTTCTTCTTCTTCTT
>JADRCH010000032.1:4134566-4153085 GCA_019843965.1 Rhynchomys soricoides | reverse complement strand
TTCTTCTTCTTCTTCTTCTTCTTCTTCTTCTTCTTCTTCTTCTTCTTCTTCTTCTTTAGAGCTAATGAAATTTAATGATTTTTATCTGTTGCCTAATACAAAAGTTGTAAATATGAATGTGGCAGTAATGATATTTTGAAATGTAACTTATTTTGTAAATGCCATATGATTTTTGACATTTTAGTCTTTGTACAAGTACAAAAATCTTTAAGACGTGTACTTCTTATTTCTGATGGAAAGAAATTTTGCAAAAGGACAGAAACAGCCAAGATCCTCATTCCATTCTATGAAGTTTACAGATTCACTGAACTGTTGAGAGGATCCTACTCCACAGCTCAGCCAATACAAGGTAACCCATCCCATCCTATGCCACCCGACTTGCCCAAATCCATATTATATCACTCCATGATTTCTCATCCATACCACATCATCTCATGGTAACCATTCAAAATCATCCTATTTCTTCTAGTTTCATTTCCATTGTGTGGCAAAACACTTATACCAAAAAGTTTGGGATAGGAAATCATTTTTACATCTTATACTTCCAGATCATAATTCATTCTCAACTAAAGTCATGTCAGGGACTCAAGACAGGAACCTGAAAGCAGAAGCCATGGAAGAATGGACTGCTGGTTCTAGCTCTTGTTTACTCACTCCCACAGGCTCATCCTTAGCTAGTTTTGTTCTATAGTTCAGAACCACGTGCTAACGGAATGACGCAAATCACAGTGGGCTGAGTCCTGCTGCACCAATTAACAATCAAAACCTCTCACAGAGATGTCCTTAGGTGAATCTCATCTAGAAGATATCCTAACTGTACTATCAGATGATTCTAGGTTGTATAAGTTGACAAGTAAGCTTAGTCAAGATAGCATATGATCCTACCCAATCCCATCCATCCAGTCTCATCCTGTCTTATTACACTCTTCTCATTCATTCTACTGCATTCCTTGGGGACCTGGCACAGGACCTTCTTCATGTGCAACAAAATCCACAGTTACCCATGGTCTCTCATATAAATAGTTTAAAATTGGGGCCTAAGCCATGCTTATTCTATTTATAAACTTTAAGTAGTTTTTAGATGATGCATGGTAGCTAATACAACATAAGTGCACTACATATGTTTACTGTTTGTGGGGTATTGCAAAAAAAATATGCATGAATCTTTGGCCCAGATTTTTTTTCTCCAGTTGTTTTTGTTTATAATTGTTGCATACACTCAGGCAAAAAACCTTGAGCATAGTGCACACTAAGCCTCCAAAGATGCTCAGAGGCTTCAGGAGTACCTTTTATCAACGGTGTTTTAAATTTTTAACTATAAATTCCAGGCTACTGCTTCCTACCTGCAAAATGGCTTATTCTTTGCAGCTTTCCATGGTTTCTCTGTCTGATTCCATTCAGTAACTGGTGCTGCCACCTTCTGACTCCAGATTGAAAACGTGTGTTTAAATCTTCACTTTTGGTAGAATGTATTATGTATGTTTTAAGTATTTATTTTAGCATTCTTTTCTCCATGATTTCTTCTTCTCCCTTGGGCCTATCCTTTCAAATTTCCTCTATTGTTTCCTGTTTGCACATTTCTATACAGAGTTCTTATGCACTAATCACAGTCCTTGCATTTTATATGCTCTGCCCCAGTTAAACCGCCCTCTCTTCATGGGTCTAGAATCAAGAGCCAAAGAAAAATGCTTAACATTGCAATGTTTTCTGGTGAGTGGGTTGGTTCTCAAAGACTAGTTCAAAAGGGGCTCCTATAACCTAGTGCTCCAAGTCTTTGTGTAAAACTCACTTAGAAAGTTTCTTTGTTTTAGCTATCCCCTGTGCCTCTGAAACTCGTTCTGTGTGTGTTACTTTACAGAACCCAGTAATACTGAGTAAAATAATGCATGTTCATTTCCCTTTCAATGGAATAATGCGGTGTCAGAGCCTGAAAGATGTAACTAGAAGGTAATCAAATGCATTCTTACTGTTTTACCCAATGGAGGAAAGCTGAAAGCCTTTTCAAGATCTTACCTATTCAGGTGAAACAGCTGGAGTGCTCTTCAAGCTCTTGCCACATCTCTGGACAGCTCTGGCCTGCAGCAGTTTAGGGTCTACCTCTGGATCACTTCTGTGACCATTGGAATGGAACTCTGTGATTATCTGAATCTGATTTAAATGCCAATCTCTGTGAATAGGGTCAGGATGTCTGTTCCAGTCTAGCCAAAGTCAAGTCCTTAAAGTTAATGGAAGTATTTTAGCTACTTTTCTCCTTGATGTGACAAAAACCCTGATGAGAAATAACTTAAAGAGAATGTGTGTATTTTCAAGGGAATGGTGGCAGGTATGTGACACAGTCAGAAAACAGAGAGTAGGATATTGATGCTTTTTTCCTTTTTTATTCAGCTCTAAGCTTCAGCCTATGCAATCGTGCTACTCATATTTAGGGTGAGTCTTTCTGCCTCAACTGACCCATCTAGAATCACTCTCACATGTTCTCATAGTAATTCCAATTACAATCAAAACTCATCACCCATCTTTACACATTACAAACTGTTAGCCAAGATGTTATTGAATAATTTTTTGTGAAACCAGAACTTTTTCACAGTGTTGTCTCAGGATTTCAAGAGGTAGGTGGAGAAGGGCATAGAAACCAGACAGGAGGGACTAATTCCTAGGGTCACATTCACTACTTTGCTGGTGGCATTCACTAGATCTTGCTTGTGGGCAGGTTAAGCTCATGTTCCAATTTTACCATATGAAATAGAAGATTGTGTCTTCCCTTTTATGATTAGTTAAATGGTGGGTTTTAAATGATGTGCTGATCACAGTGACAAACAGATAATAGGTACTCAATCAATAGTGACTCTCATAGTTATCAATATATCATTGACATCATCACCTCCATGATGGTTCAGTGGCTTACAGAGCCTATCAATATGACCCTCTTAACCCAATATCCAGTCTGTATTTGTATGACTTTTTCAAAAGTACACAAACCCTGAAACCATTGCACTGTAAAAGCTGGTTGAATTCCTGAAGCAGTAAGAGAACTATATGTTGATTTTCTTAAGACCAAGTATTAATTTTAAAGCATCCATTAAGAAAAAGTACGTTAAAAATTGCTCAGATACATTTGCAAAGCCAACAGCGGCTGGTAGTTTGGATACCATGTTGGCACTGGAAGTGGAGCTGCCTCTCAGCTCATCCCAAGGCTCTTTTTATTTTTACCCATCTAAAAAAAAACCTTCTGGATCATATATGACATCCAATCCTGCCTTATTAACTAGAAACTAAATGAGCATTCCAGAAATTTAATTGAAAGTGATACGCTGAATGTTAATAAGGCCCTGGTCAGGAGGGAGATTGATGTTCCCAGCTGCAGCCCCAGCCTTGAGGAAGAGTTTCTCAAGGCCTCATCACCAGAGACAGGCTAATGCTTCTGTTTATTGCTGCTACTTTCCTTGCAGACTTGCTTCTAGAAGATCTCCCAGACACCCAGCTGCTCTCCAATCCCTGCTAAATCAATGTCTCCCCTAGAGGCCTCCACCCCCGGCTCCATATCAAATCAGACATCAGGCCAATAGCATAATGTTGCTATACAAATGAAAACCAAAAACCTCTGAATAAGTTTTCGAAATGTTGAAAAGGATGATGGAAAATGGGATTCAGATTTTTCCTTTTTTGCAAATAGAAAACATATAAAGACACATACATCTTTTGCTTTGAGAAATAATGTTGTTGTAAAAAACAAACAAAACACCAAACAAAAGACATGCAAAGGGATCAAGGGTTCGCTCAGTCAGTGAACTGCCTGCCATGTATGAGGAACTCACTTTGGACGCCCATTCTCTTATGAAAAAACACCAAACAAAGAGTGACCCTTGTCTCTAACATTAGTCTTGGGGAAGAGATCCTGGAACTCACTGGCCAACCTTGTCAAACAAATGAGCATCATATTCAATAATAGACAGGAACTAAAAGAATAAGTGGGAACCAACTGAGGAAGACATCTGAATTTGACCTCTGGCCTCCACATGAATGCACACATATATGCATACACTTACATGAACATGCACATACACCATACATGCACACACAAAGAGTAAAAACACATGCAAAGTCAAATTAAGAGAGACTGTATTACTCAAGCTGTATTTGAGTATGTGAAAAGAAAGTTTCCTTTACCATACTTAGTATTGAAGAACACCCAGTCATACTTTGATTTTGAGTATAACTTTTCATACAATATTTACAGATCTTGACATTCTCAAATTTTCATTGCCATCAGAACTAAAAATACTGAGGAATGAGCTAAATCAAATGGTACACACAGGAACTGGACAGATGGTTCAGTAGTTAAAGCATTTACCATGAAAGCATGAGAATCTGATTTCAGATTCCCCAACACTCACATAAAACCAGCACCAGAAATTTGTGCACCTTTAACCTCAGCACTCTGCAGCTAGATGAAAGTAGTGACCAGAGTTCCTGCAAACTCATGGGCTAGCTAGCCTGGACCTTGTAAAAGTAAAAACAGAGATTGTGTCTCAAACAAGATAGACCATGAGGAGCTACATCTGAAATGTCCTGCTGGGCAGGACATCCTCACACATATGAACAAGCACCCACACATGCGCACATATGTGTGTACCTGTGTGCGCTTGTGCGCGTGAGCACACACACACACACACACACACACACACACACACATACACACACACAGAGCCAATGCTCACAGGATAGCAGTGGTATGTCCATGATTTACTTCTTGTTTTGTACATTGGTTTTAAGACTTTCATTCTTCTATTTTTCCATAATTGAAATGAAAATACTATTTAAGTCAAAAAGGAAGTAAACATTTCCTAATGTCACAGAAACAAATATATCTACACAAAAATGAAAAATGCTGAAGGTGTTGAACTGCCTGCTAGTACGTGCTTCTGGGTTATTCTGAAAGTGCCAACCTGTGCAAAGGAAAGTGTGAAGTAAATAGAAAGCTAAGGGAAACAGTATTTAAAAACACACATTCTTCACCAGTGTTGCTTGCTTTGGGGAACTGAACAAAGCCTGAGGTTATGGGTTCACCTCAGATATCTAACCTGCTATTTTAGCTTTGCCTAACTGCTCTGCAGAACATTTGTTCAAATCTGTTTTATTTAATTATTCTTGTACTCTGGCTTTCTTAACAGATTATTAGAAAATAAAATAAACTATAAAAAGAAAAGAAAAATGAAAGAAAAAAAGCGAGCTGAAAAGGAAAAGAAGATTCTGGTGTTCAGAGAAATTACTGCTCTTATACATGACTTACTGCTCTTATACAAGGATCAATTTCCAGTGCTGGCACGATGGCTCACAATTGTCCATAAGTCAGTGGGTGACATGAAACCCTCTGTGAATACCTGGAATGAACTTGGAGCATAAATATACATGCTGACAAAATATTGATACACATTAAATAATTAAATAAATAAGCAAATATTTTTAATATATTAGCATGTTTTGTTTATGATTTTATATTTTGAAATTATAATACAACTACATCATTTCTTCTTTCCCATTGCCTCCCTCTCAACCCTCCCATTGCAATGAAAAAATGTCCTATGAAAATAAATAATTTTTTAAAAGAAAGGCAACTCTTTTTTTAAATGCTTGCCATGTTGGTTTAGAGAAGGGTTGGAAGTACTGGGTAAATTGCCAGTTGTGCACACATGACTTTCCAACTCCTGATCCCAGCAGCAGCTGATTAAAACCCAACATAATGGTGAGCTCCCGTATCCTGGTTAATAGAAGGCAGGAACAGGAGGAGCCCTCTGGCTCCCTGAGCAGCTAACCTGGGCAAGACAGTGAGTCCCAGGTTTAGTGACAGATCCTGCCTCAAAAAAATTAAGATGGAAAAGGGATTGTGGAAGACTCCTGATGCCAACCTTTGGCTCCACATATGCTCATAAACACACACACACACACACACACTCACAAAGAGTGGAAACTATAATGCAGTTTAAAGTGCACAGTCAGGAGAATGATTGAATCATGTCTGATTTCTAACACTTATTACCAAGCAAGCAGAGATTTAGCTACTTTCCCATATAAAATAATAATAACAATGTCCATTCTGGGATGCTGTTGAAAGGGATCATTTCAAGAAACATAAAGACTTACTGCAGCACATCTGATAAATTAGGATGCCCAGGGAATACCAATCATCTTCATCGTAATCCTATTATCAAATGCTTTAGATCAAATAGAGAGAAAGTAAACATCCTGATTAGATAAAATGTGGAGCCACTGAGGAGATGCCGCATGATGACACATGGGGAGGATGAAACTCAGGGGCAAAGAGAGGTGGAGGAGGATCATGGAAGTGCAATTTCACTCATTTGAACAGCAGTGAGCTGAGTGGAAACCAGAAATTTTAGAAGGACAGGGAGGTAAATACAAGAGGTACTTCAGAATAAAAAAGTAGAAGAAATTGATAAAAGTCTGAACTTAGACAGTAAGGTAGACAGACATAGTATGGCTTCCTACCAGAGATGATGTAACAGAAGAGAGAACAGCCATTCATCCACAAATATTAACATGCACCTTGTTTCTACATGTATTATTCCAATATTCTGATATAGTGCCAAGAGTCACTATGTTGTTGCAGCTATACCTTTATATACATATACCTTGGAAAGAATTACCTATATGTTAAATTACCTACAGCTAAAAGTCATTTGCTATAGTCTCATTTGAAATACTGACCTGATAAAATTGGCCTAAGCATCATTGCTAAGCAGGTAGACATAAACTGTATGAGAAAGCTAGCTAAACGTGGGTCTGTGAATGAACCATTGAGTAACATTATCTTATGGATTCTGCTTCAAGTTCTTGCCAAAGATAAAACAAACCAGAATAGGATAAAACAAACAGAAGAAGAAAAGGAGCCAAAGAAAAAGTACTAGAAACACATATAGATTCAAACACACACACACACACACACACACACACACACACAGAAAGAGACACAGGAATCTCATAAAACATATATGTTAATAAATATATAAGTTATGTAAAAAATGCTCCAACACCACATTAGGAGACAAGAATGTTCTAGAGATACCATTACATGCACTTTTTGTTGTCCATCTGTTGCTAAGCATGGACCCTGCCTTTAAGAGTTGTTTGTATCATCAATTGGAGAAAACTAATTTTATATTTGCTAGTGCTATCAATTAGAGATTAGTTCTGGTTTAGGAGTGGGGTCTTATATCCACTTCTCTTAGCATTGGGACTCTTCCTGGTGCATACGTGTACAGACGCTGCCATGTTGCCACAGCCTCTGTGAGTTTACATGTGTGTTTGTCCTTGATTCTTCAGTGCCCTACATACACTTTGGTTCTTACAAGTTTTATGTGTGCTCTTCTGCAGACTTCCCTGAGTTTTAAGTGGAAGGTTTTGATGGAGGCAATCCATTTAAAACTACATGTTCCTGTCCGCAAGCATAACAGAGTATCATTAATAGTGTCAGCGATTGCTGCTTGTCCAATGGAATTGGTCTCAAGTTGGGACAGTTATTGGTTAGCCATTCCCTCAATCTCTGTTCCATCCCCATGTCTGTGTTTCTTGTAGACATTATAGACTTTGGGTTGAAAGTTTTGTGGGTGAGTTATTTACTCTATGGCTCCATTGAGTTTCTGTATGGCTACAGAATGTGGCCTCTTCAGGTACCATGTCCCCAATGTTATGAGTCACAGCTAAGGTCATCTCCACTTATTCTTGGGCTCCTCCCTTTTCCCAGGTCTCTATCTCATCATAGATTTACCCCTCTCTCCCCATCTCTGGAAGTTGCAGATTTCCATTCATTTTCATGACCATCTAGTAATCTGTTCTGTCCCACAGCTGATCCTGAACTGCACCATTCTCCTCCCATTCTCTCTTCTTCCCAGTTCCCTCCCTTCCATCTGCCTCTTATGACAATTTTATTCCCTGTTCTAAGTGAGATTCAGGCATCCTCTCTTGTGCTTTCCTTCTTGTTTGCCTTCTATAGGTCTGTGGGGTGTAACATGGTACCTGGATTTTATGACTAATATCCTCTTAGAAAAGAGTATGGTTACCACACTCAGGATGATATTCTCAAGTTCTATCCATTTGCCTGCACAATTCATGATTTCTTTGTTTTTAATAGCTCTAAGAGGTTCAATCTAGAAGCTGACTCAGACAGATACAGACATCCACACCCAAACAGTGGATGGAGCATGTGGACTCTTATGGAAGAATAGGAGGAAGGATTGTGGGCCCTGAAGGGGATAGGAACTCCACAGGAAGACCAACAGAGCCAACTAACCTGGACCCTTGGGGTTCTCAGTGTCTGAACCACCAACCAAAGAGCATTCAGAGGCTGGACTTAGGCCTGCCCACACATATATAGTAGATGTGCAGCTTGATCTTCATGTGCCAAAAAACCGGAGTGGTGCTGTTCTAAAACCTGTTGCCTATATGTGAGCTATGTTCTAACTGGTCTGGCTCTTCTGGCCTCAGTGGGAGAAGATGCTCCTAGCCTTGCAGAAACTTGATGTACCAGGGTGGAGGAATACCCATGGGGCTCACATCCACTAAGAGAAGAAGGCAATGGGAGAAGGGAGTAGGGAATGGGGGAAAGATTGTGGGGACGGGGTCACCAGGAGGGGACAGTAAGAGGGATATAAATGAATAAGTAAAAAATAAAATTAAATTTAAACTAAAAGCCTGACTTTTCCAAGGTCTCTCCCTCTATGAATAATGTCTAGCTGTTGTCTCTCTATTTGTTCTGTTAGAAGAGGAAGCTTCACTGATGATGGCTGACCAAGGCACTGATTTATTATAGCAGAATGTTGTTAAGAGTAATTTACTGCTATGGTCCTCCAGGAGAATGGTAGTATTTGGATTTGTCCTGGATCCTTGGCATATCTAGCCTCAGGTTCTTGGCCACCTGCACAGTGTCAGGTATGGGCTCCATAAGTAAATTTCTTTTTGCAAAAGAGATCATTACTTAAAATCACAAACAATCCAAATGCAGATTTATGGAGGCTAGTCCAAAGTCCAATACATCTACAGTACAATGCTCATAAAGCTCCAAGGATCACTTTGGAAGAGGATAGGTAGAAAATTAGAAGAGCAAGATACGCAGAAAATTCTCTATGAGAGTTTGTCTCTTAAAATTGTCAGAGAAACCACACCAGTAACGTCTCACTGACATGACATGGTTGCATAAACATAAGCTGAACAAAGAAAACAACAGTATACATGCTAATGTGAAAGGGGAAACGTAAACTCACAAGGCCTCAAACCTGGACAAAGAACTACAGGCAACTAAAGAATGCTGACAGCAGGTCAAATAGTCTTCTCCAGGGATGCACATACCAACTGGCTCTCAAATACCAAATGGAGAGCTCTGAAAAAGTATATAAATACATGTAACATTGTATGGACTGAGCAGGTTACAATCATGTGTGTGTGTGTGTGTGTGTGTGTGTGTGTGTGTGTAATAGCAATTTTAAAAAGAGATCATACATTTGCATATAAGCAAGAAGAGTATACATTGGAGGTGCTGGAGAGAGGAAAGGGAAAGGGGAAAATGTAATTATACTATAATCTCAAAAACCAACACACATTATTTAAAAATAGATTCCATGCATGCATGACCCCTTATACTTGCTTTGCTGGTCACAACAGTGACTCTTAGGCCCTTAGGTAAAGGCTGGTCAATAGAATCAGACCCTTAGCCAAAGAGATTAGAAGTGAGATTCACGATTGAATGACACAGAATAACAGGCCAAGAAGAGCAACTGCATAGCTCACAGATTTTTCCCAGTCAGCTATGGTTCTGTGCACTCTCAAAATTGTACTTTCAAATACTGGCAGAACAAGGGAAAAGTCTATTCAAACATTCCCAATGTAAAGAATAAAAACTTGAACAAAGCCAAATTAGAAATTGAAATTGACCTCATTCCAAATGCTTAATTCAGAAATAGCAAGATCTCTTTCAGAATTTGTCAGCATTGACAGTGACATCTTTTGTTTATGAGAATGCACTGGGAGAGCCCTGTTGCATTTCAAAGTATCCTATCCTTATATCTTGCAGATAAGTAGGGAAGGCATAGAGGTAACTCTAGAATAATACACACCCTGTTAAAATCATTGGGAGTAATGGAGTACAACTTCTTTGTTTATATGTGCAAGAAAGTTGTGCATGAGAAAGCTTTACAAAATGATGTTGTTGGGATGAAATGGGTGATGTTCTATAACACATATGCTGTGGCACTGCTTGGTTCAGGCACTTAGTGTTTTTGTTGTAGTCTACGAAGTTTCCAGGGCAGATGACTTCTCCTACAAGGCTTTGTAGACATTCACAGTTTCCATCTTATGATTTTAGTACGTTAAATGTGCCTTTTAAGTCATTGTGATTCTATGGAAGTTTGTCGATGAATTTTAGCAGAGATCATCATGACTGCTGCTCAAAAGAAAAAAATGACATCTTGTAATTTTTCTTATGCCATAGCAGAAATAGTGGTATATTGTAGGCAAGTATCTTAGTCAATTGGTATTTCGTATATTCATAAAACAGAGGAAGGCAGATGTGAATGAACAACTGAACAGAGGTCATCTGCCACAGAAGTGATGGTTTTGAATGTGAATTGTCTTCCACAGACTCATGTATCTGAACACTTGCTGTCCAGCTGGTAGCACTGTTTTGGAATGGTTCTAGAATCACTAGGATCTAGAACCTTACTAAAGAGGGTCAAGCCTTGAGATCTTATAGTCAGGCTCCACTTCTTGTCTGTTTGTTGTGTCCTTTTCTGCATAGATATGAATGAATAAAGAGTTCCAGCAGGGTACATAGGATTCCATGAGGCCCCCTACAATTATACTTTCCCTGCTATGATGGGCTATACATCCTCAAAATGCAAGCTAAATAAACTCGTCCTTCCTATGTTGGTTTTAACTGTCAATTTCATGCAATCTAGAATCCCTTGGGAAGAGAGTCTTCATGAGGAAATATCTAGATAAGGTTGGTATACAGGCATCTCTTTGGGGAATTGCCTTGATTGCTAATTGATATTAGAACATCCAGCCCATTGTGGGTGGCACCATCCCTTAGGTTGAGTGTCCTAAATAGTATAAGTGAAGAGAAAGCTAGCTGAGAACAAGCAAGCAAAGATTCATTTTTCCTAAGTGTGAATGTGATATGACCAGCTGCTTGAGTTCCTGTCGTGACTTTGCTGATAAGATAGACTGTAACATTACTTCTGGCCAGATATTTGTTTTCAACAGTAAAAGTGAATAATGTACCACTGTTGAGCCACAATGCTGTCCACTAGTTTGAGGCTTTAGGACACTGATGATACTAAATGCTAGAAATTGGAGAAAACCAGCCAACTAAGAAGATTTCATAAAATTTGAGTGTTCATCTCACCATAAACTTAACTTTTCATTAATTTGAGGAAAACAAGAAACCTCATTCTTACTCAGTATAATTGAGTAGAAGTGCTGTGATCACTCTAACTTCTTTGCTTGTCATTTGAATCCTAAATCATTGAGACTGATAGATTAACTCCTATTTCCATGGGAATTTTTAGATACTAATTATTAAAAATAATGAATCATCTCAAATATATTTTAAAATTAAAAAGAAGGAATTATATTAAAGACACGTAAAACCCAGAGGAAATCAAGTAGAATTAATTAATAAATCCAATGTGCTGAGGAATTAGGATTGGTCTTATTCAGGATTCACAACTTCTCATTCAAAGTAGCTTGTCTCATTTCAGCGTCTACTTGCTTTTCAGAGCCTCATTGCTAGATGTTGAGTGTCTGTCCCTTCAATCTTTATGCTTTCACTTTCGAGGCTTTACAATATTTTATGTGTATATGTGTATATATACACACATATTCAAGTCCATGTATATGAGCATTCATGCATGTATCTGATTGTGTGTGTGTGAGAGAGAGTTCAAGTGCATGGTTGAGTGTGTCTATTCAGATGCATGTGAACCTGTGTGCATGTGACTGTGGAGGTCAGAAATATACACTGGGTACAATCCTCAATCATTCTCCACTTGATGTTTTTGAGATGAGTTTTCTCATTGAATCTGGAGCTTACCAACTTGGCTAGACTGCCTGGCTAGCAAGACCCAGGTGACCCTCCCATCTCCATCTCCCCAGTACATGGATTGCAACAGACAAGCCTTGGTAAGTGGCAGTTTTAACATGAGTGCTGGTTATCCAATTAGAATCACATGTTTATGCAAAATACTGTACTGACTGAGCCATCAGCCCATCCTTACCCCATCAAATTTCTACCTTTTAATAACAACACCTTTCACCAGTCCTGTCCACAGCAAGCCCTAACTCCATATCTCCATGCATCCTAGTGGTGAATTTCAAAGTACCCTTTACTTATAAGGCCAATGCTATGAACCAGGCCGTAAAAGTAATATATCATGGCCCACTGATGGATTAATTGACCCACATCTCTGATAAACCCATGTTGGTCCATGTGGGAGAAATCAGAAAACACAGAGACACTAATTCTTCAACAGGCATGCAAAACAGAATAGCTGTCTACAAAAGGGAAACAGGCAGGCAGTAGTGTATACATTTCTGACCTTTCTCATACAAGTCCATTATGTATGTAAAACTGCCTGATGCTTCAATACCAAGCTGATAAGAATAACTCCCAAGGAATACCTAGGCAGAAAATCTAGCTATGTCTTTTTTGTGCTGCCTTTGCCTCTGTAGACACTCAGCCAACAGTCAGTCTGAAATCTATCCAACAGACACCTCAAGATATTAAAATGTTTTCTTAAAGCTGGCTTCAGTTTTTAATGGACTCTTTAGAGAATATCCTTAATTGAATCAGCAACACAAAGGAACAGTAGTAAAGAGTAACTAAAGGAAAACACTACATCAATGGCTCTCAGACTACAAATTTGAGTTTGGTCTTTGGGGAGACATAAACCAGGTTGGATGTGTACTAGTGGGAACTCTGTCTGGGTTGAGTATAATAATTAATTTTATATCCTTTATTTCAAAATTTGTAAATGCATATAGCTGGCAATTCCTATGATAAAACTTTGTCATGAAATCCTTGGTGACATTATATAGCACATTTAGCCTTTCCAGACCTCAGTTTCCACAGCAATAAAATAAGAAAAGTTGAATTAAATTACCATGGAGGGTCTTTCCAGCTATAAGATTCTACAACTAGCTCACATTTTAAATTTAGCATGCGAGCATCTCTGCCTCCTGATTACAACCTGAGGCAAAATCATTTTCTTCAACATTCATTTTAAATAGCATCCAAGAATCCTTCACCAGATATTGTTTTTAGCTAGGCTGCTACATTGCCCAGTAGAAATTTCTTGGATAATATAAAAAGTCTATATCTGTCTCAAGCAATAGCCTCTAGCCACCTATAACAATTGAACACTTAAACTGCATCTATTAGTACAACTGAGAAACTCAACTTTTACTTTTAGTAATGCCATGTAAATAGCCATATGTAGCTAGTGATTCACATAAAGTAGGGGTGTAGAATTATATTATGTGAATGGAGAGGAGTGGATGATACAAGATCAAACAAGAACTAATATTTGGAAAGCACTGATCTCTATCTTCATGAGGAACTGTATGGTTCCTTTTCAGATTTTAGGTAACAATTCATTCTGGGACAATACAGAACTCTTTAGAAAAAACGAAGAGAGAGATAGGTTTGTATGCTGGATCTGTTTGGCAGAATAGTAATGAGAACAACTAAACAGTTATACAAGTCTGTTGAAAAAATAACCATGATCTCTGTGAGGTTAGTATGGACTTCAATTTAACAGGGTCTAGAGTCAACTAGAAGACAAACTTCTGGTGGTAACTCTGAGGGAGTTTCTATATTGGATTAATTGAAGTAGGAAGGTAAATCCTAAATGTTAGTGGCACCATTTCACTAGATGGGGTCTGGAACTGAATAAAAAAGATAGAGTATGCTGATCACCAGCATTCCCCTCTTTTTGTTTCTCCATAGCAGCTCCAATGTGACTAGCTACCTTCTACTCCCTGCACCATACTTTCTCTATGAGCCTCCAATGGTAGCCAAACAAACCAACAAACCAACCAAAAACCCAATAAAACCCAAAAACAAAAAGCAAACAACCACAAAACACAACAAAACAAAAAAACCTTCCTTATGTTTAATTTGTCATGTTCCTTATGTTTGATTTTGTCACAGCAGGGAGTCTGCAACTAATACAGTCTTATTCACATAAGATTCTTTGCAAAAACCAATCAAGTCAAATGAGTATATTTTTAAAATCTTTAGAAGTTTTCTGAATTCCAAAATTGGATCTATTATTTCTAGTCCCAGCTTGTCATTGATGAGATTTACTATTCTGAATTTCCATTTTGTTTAAATTTCACCATGCTCTTAACAATAGTTGTAGGAGAGCAAAGTGTTTGTTGATAGAAGCACGACTCCCTAGTTCACATATTGCCCATTGTCTAGAATTGGCTGGACTTTCACGCAGTGTGCTATCTAGCCCCAAACAATGGCATTTTATTGAAACTAGTCTCCTAATAAAATAATTTCAAAGAAATCTTAATAAAAATTTATATTTAAAGATATATAACTTAAGCTAGAATTGTTTGTAGGAAACTTTATGATGTTAATAAAATGAAAATCTCAGTTTACTAAGATGGGAGTGGTTTTCAATCATCAATGATTTATTTTTAAATCTATGCATGTTTTACATTTGAAGAAGTACATAGTTGTGTTATTTTAAGCATTATCATTCAAGCAGAGGAGATAAATTAGACACATAATCATTGTCTTAGTTATTTTCTTTCTTTTTTTTTCTTTTTTTGGTTTTTCAAGACAGGGTTTCTCTGTGCAGCCCTGGCTGTTCTGGAACTCACTCTGTAGACCAGGCTGGCCTCAAACTCAGAAATCCGTCTGCCTCTGCCTCCCAAGTGCTGGGATTAAAGGCTGTGCCACCACTGCCTGGAGTCTTAGTTTTTTTCTTTTCTTTTCTTTCTTGTTTTTGTTTTTGTTTTTGTTTTGTTTTGTTTTGTTTTGAGACAGGGTTTCTCTGTGTAGCCCTGGCTGTCCTGGAACTCACTCTGTAGACCAGACTGGCCTCGAACTCAGAAATCCACCTGCCTCTGCCTCCCAAGTGCTGAGATTAAAGGTGTGCACCACCAGTTATTTTCTATTGCTGTTTTAAGACCTCATGACCAAGGCAACTCATAAAACGAAGAGTTTACTTGGGGCATATTGTTGGGGCAGGAGCTAAGAGATCACTTCTTAAGACACAGCCATGAGGCAGAGTGAGGGAGACTCACAATGGTCTGAGTCTTTTTTTTTTTTTTTCAGCTATTTAATTATTTACTTACATGGGTACCTCCCAAGTTGCCCCCTTCCAGTCCCTCCTTGCATAGTTCCTCCTCCCAAATCCTTTACTCTTCCACTCTGAGAGGACTGCCTCCCCATAGACTTGGTATGCCTCTAACCTGGAGCATCAAGTCTACAGGCTTAGGTGCACCTTCTCCCACTGAGGCAAGTTGTAGAAGCCTTCAGCTACATAATTAGTGGGGCACTTGGACCATCCCAGGTATGCTCTTTGGTTGGTTGGCGTGAGTCTTTTAACATGTCAAAGCTGGCCCTCCAGTAGTATGATTCCTTCAACAAGGCCACACCTCATAATTCTTTGCCAAGAATTTCACCATATTGGGATCAGGTATTCAAATATATGAGTGTATGGAGGACATTCTCATTCAATCCACCACAATTAGGCTTCTAGTAAGTTGAGATGGTTATAAAAATGAAGTACTCTGCCATGTTCTGATTCAACAGGAAGGTTCTCAGAAGATGCAGCCCCAGGTTCTCTGACTTCTCATCCCCACAAATTTGATTTACATGAGTGGGCATTCTTTATAAATTATGAGGACTCAGGATTTTTTGTAGAAACAATAACAAAATGATTATCCATCTTAAGTCCTTCTGTTTGAAAACCAATGATTTTCACTCATAATCTTGCTAATGGACTGGAAAAATTGCTTGGTGGATAGGAATGTTTATTGTGCTTGCACAAGACATAGGTTCAATTCCAAGTACATACCCAGTGGCTTCGAACTACCTCCAATGTTCTCTTCTAGTTTCCTTGATCTCCTGAATGCGCGTAGTACCACAAATCATGAAGGCAGATATATGTACATTACTAATTGTCAATAAATATTTTTAAAAGAATCTTGCAAGTTTTAACACACAATTTTATTATGCTAATGAACTCCAGTATGAAAATCAAACATTTGCATTATTTCTTTGATAGCTTCTTAGTATCTTGAACTGTTTTCTCTGCTTTTATTCATATTTCCCATCTCCTTGAAGATGCTTTATAACATAGCAGTCATTCAAATTCAACCAGTATTTGGATACTTAATAATATTTGTATATCAGGTTCCTTTCTATTGTTCTGATATAATATCCCGGCAAAAAGAAGAGATTTACTGTGGATTAGAGTTCCAGAGGGGATTTTGGTCCATCATGCACCGAAAGTATGACAAGACCACGAAGCTAGCCAATCACATTTCACAGGTACATAGGAAGCAGAGATGGAGAACAGAACCTGGGATTAAGCTATCAAACATCAGAAGCCCTTCCCCCAAGTAATGGATTGCCTTCATCACTACTCTACCTCCTCCAGGCTTCAAACAGCATTAGTTCCAGTCAGAAATTGTGAGTTCAAATTCATGCACATATATAAAGCATTTAGTATTCAAACCACAACAAGGTGTTAATACTTAACTATGTTTAACTCATCATTTAATTTAAAATATAGCCTCTTTCTCTGTGTGTAGAGTACAGGGATAGGATGCTTGGGGTGACCTTATTTTGCTTCTAGGTACTAGACTTAAGCATTTTACTAAACTCACTTAATATGATCACTAGGTGTATCATATAGATTTTAATTTTTAATATTTTAATCATCTATTTTAGTAATCAGCTTAAATGTATTCATAGCATGAATATTCTTGTTATTTAGACATTCAGTATAAGACAATGGTATATAATTTTTCACATTTTTTATATCACTTGTAGTTCATGATTTTAAAAACTCTTGCTGGCAGAATAAAATATTTGCCTTTCATAACTCATTCTAAGTTATTTCAAAGAAAAATGAAAAGGAATCTTCAACACATCAATATTGAATATTTTTTCATTTTTTTCAGCTTAGAAGGATGACCTTTCCTATTGAGCATCTTCGATGAATAAAACATTAGTTTTCTTTTACTGACAACATGGCCATTATGTGATTATACATCATTCAAAACAAAGTTTGAGAACATTATTTATATCAATATAAAGTGAATTACTGATAATTTTCCACAAGAAGACATTTTCATTTTAGCTGTTACCTTTATTTTGGTCCTAAATTTTGGTCTTAATTTCAAGTGGTCTCAGAGTCTCTTGGCAAACAGCCTATTTCATGCTCATAGACTACAGAGAATTTATCAGCATATAATTTTTCTTCAGTCAAATCTGTACTTTTTTTCTGTAGCTAAGATAGGGATACATTGGAATAATTACTATATATTAGCATTTATTATTATTAAAAGTAAAGGAATATTTGAGGTTTATATTTCTATAAATTTGAGGGAGTTACCATTATGTAAAAAAAAAAAAAGTCTTTCTCTTCATTCTTAGCTTCTGGTACTTTTTCTACCCTTCTCTTCTTCCTCAAGCTTCTCTCTATTTTGTTCTTCCCTCCTCTTGTCTTCTTCCTTTCTTACCCATTTCATTCTTTTAATTTCTTGTTTCCTCTCTCTATCCCTCTTTTTATCTCCCAATGATTACTGACATCATATGATGTACTAAACTTTGATATTTCAGACCCACAAATATTATTGGTAGATTATCTTTGCAATAAGAGACACAGTCAAACTTGGGTTGCATTGAGTAATAGAGAGAGGTTTTGCATAGTGTAAACATCAAAGAATAGATTATAAATATCTTTAGGCAAGGTATCATATCCCAAATATACATGAAAACACAGCACAGCTCAAGAACTTCCATAGGCCAACAAGGTGCTCAATCCTTTCTGTCTTAAGGATATTTAGAGAATCATCAGCATGACTAGGCAACTCGTATCTTCTCCTTTGTGTCTGTGCTTGTGTCTGCACCAGCTGTCACAGAAGCTACAGATCCATTTTGCATCTCATGAGCTCTGACAAGTAATTGCAGGCTATGTGGTGCATAATTGGTTATACATTTCCTGGGTTTGTATATTAATCTCATCAAGGGTAAAACTGTGAAATGTTGCTCGCTATTTTATGATGTAGAATTTTTTTCTCCTGAAGCCTATCACATTTTCTTAATGTCTATCACATCATTGAGAGTACACACGATAAAAATTTGTCATACTCATAGATTTTTATACTAAATCTTGTAGAAATACTCTACATCAACATACCACTTTATACACATGCATACATGTACACTTACTGACACATACACTCACACACATGCTCACA